>OMNW01009779.1:0-27870 GCA_900303245.1 Selene dorsalis | reverse complement strand
GGTCCTGTGCTACTACAGCATGGCTGAAATCGCTGTATTTCTAATGTGGCTGGATAGATCTCCAACAGGAAAAAAAAAACACTGCAGGAAATCAGAGCAGAAACATTTATAAACACATACAGTTGGCTTAGAGAGTCTGGTCCAGATGTCCTCACTCTCACTGGCATGTTGTTCTACGATTGGTTGCACCAAATATGATATGACCTCTTTGGCTATGTTCACACGTTTTTGTGGAGCGTTCTCAATTAGAGAATAGAGAATCTCCCAAAATGTTTCTGTCATCCCTTAACTTGTAAAAATAGCTTAAAATATTTTGTGTCCATTGCCAAATTAGTCTCAAAGGTGTGTCTCATTCAATCTTTGTTTGCTCTTACTCCAAGAAAAACTGGATCATTAAATCTTTACTGGCCCAGTAAAATGCATCTGTTTAACAATGATAATAACAAATCCCCAATAGGAACTCATTTCTACAGTCGAGTAGGTTGCATACAAGCCCATTCAAGAGGATCAAATCAGTGTCCAGTGCAGCCACACTGATATTTAACAGGTATTTCAGACATGCACAACAAGGCCTTGATGATAATACTATGTTCCGTGCAGGTGCTTGACCTCCTGGCTGCAGTGTTGATGAAACACTTAGAAAAGGTCAGCATGTCTGAAAAGGCTTTCACACAGGTGCAGGAAACAATGGCAGTGTGCTTAATTCTAGAGAGTGAATATGTATGAGTGCAGCACACAGTGTGAGGCCAAAGCAGTGAGAGTTACTCCAAAGTGAAAGCTGCCCACACATTTCATGCCTACACTCTCAGCTGTGAATGGCTTGGCGGCCACAAGTATCTAACTTATTAACATAACATTTTACAAAATAGAGAGGGTGATGAATGTATTGTACATATCATAACACCTTTGTTGGCCAGAAGAATGTGTTTTATGGCCGTTTGTGTTTTCACACGCATACCCGAAGGTTGGTGTAGTCTGGACTTAAAACCAAGGAAACAGTTGCAGATAATTATAGTATTTTCAGGAACAGTATGCCAATATGTCTTCTCTGACAAATGCTTTCATAAAATCATCAGGTTTTACAGTTTGTTCAATGCTTTTGTGTGACTCTCTCACTATATTCATACATCTCTAAATAAACCCTATTGTCTGATAGGTATCTTCACACTTCAGACTGAGGCTTTAAACACCTTAGAAACTCTCTGCAGAGCTCAGCATCAGATGTTTTCTGAGCTGAACTTATGGTAGAATGCGTCCTTTTAGCCACAGCTAGTTAGTATTTAAAGTAAAGTACTTTAAAGTAAAGTACTAAAGATATACACAATGGCCTGATGTATTATTATATTATCAACATGATGGTTGACTTGGAGCTTATTTTACACACTGGAGGAGCAGTTAAATCACTAACAGTCTATTAAATTCTTACCAGAGATGCTATATTTAGTTTTTAAAATTTAAAATGTCCAGAATTTCTCCCTGAAATGAAAAAAAAAACAAAAAACAGTGAATACACAACACATCATGCACATGTTAGCTATAACCAAAATCATGAGTGGCCCGAGTGTGTAGGTTCAGTGTAGGAGGAATGACACCATGAATAACTGAATGCATTATAATATTTTGAATGATATTATGGGCAAACTGTGTTGTGTGCAACTGTTTTTTTCAATCATAGCACACTGAAACTGATCTGAGCTATTGAAGTCACATTTCATCTGTTGCATAACCATTGCTTTGTGTGACTCACTCTGCTTCAGAGAGAATGAAGGAAGATGATGAATCTGCAGGAATTCAGATAAAGAGTATGTGCTCTTTAGTTGCAGCATCGAATTCTCTTCATTATAACAGCAAAAGAAAAGTACAGGGCTAGCAGCATGCCAAAGCTGAAATGACAGAATTCATATAAACTCTGCTTTACATTCATTTTACTGCCAGCCAATCACTGGAGGCTACAGAGCAATTACTCGACAGAATGATGTCAGATTGTTCAAGAGGGTTTAAGTAGAACATGGATCTCATGGTGAAATCACACCAGGCTGCAGAATTGAAAAACCTCTCTAAATTACAGCCAAGTGATGGAAACATGCAGGAAAATAGAAAGAAATTTTAAGTAATCCAATTGACAAGATGTAATCCTCATTCACACACAATCTGGACAACAATCTTATGAATTTTGTTATATAATGTAATGCATAGTTGTGAAACAGTGTAAAGTGTGACACGATAGTTGTGAGCTACACAGCTGCGACATTATATCTGAGGATCAGATATTTCTGAAAGGATTTTGTATGTAACACACTCACAACTATGCAAATTCTCACAGATTGTGGTTTCACACAAACTGAGTCACTCCGTCTCTCTTTCTCTTTTTCTCTGTGCAAAGATTCGACGTCGGAGGCCGACACCAGCTACGCTCTTCAGACTGACAGATCCACCTTCACCGGATGAAGACGGCGGCCCACATCAGGTAAATCAGCTACTGTGCAATGGTTTTCAAATTAAAAGTCCCGGGATTTTTAGAGGAGGAAGAGATACTAGTCCTGTACTGTCCTAGTACTGTTGACTCTCATCATGAAGGAATGTGTCCTCTTTTCTACCTTCCTACTACATGCCAGTAACAATCTACTGTATTTATTGATGTATCTGAGGCTACAACACTGCAGGCCAGCGAACAATATTTAGAGAAACTCCACTGATATAACTGACCCACATACATAACACATCATACTGTACATACTGTATGTTCCTGATCTGTAAACCCTGATCTGGATGTTTTCCAGTGGGTTCTGGGGGAAAATGGAGCCTTGAAAGCCAAACTGGTTCACACGTCCACCTACCAGCCTCCGTCACTCAAAGGTATGTTCCCTGTCTCCAGAGTTTGTGTCTCCCATTATTAATTTATGTAACAAGTGAGACAAAATCTGAGAATTTGGGAGGGCTAATTCTGCCTTTGCCATGTGGTACATATCTGTTTGGAATACGTGCATATCCAAAAAACACAGTGAGAGGTGTGTGTCTCCATGTGTGTCTCCATGTGTGTCAATGTGTGTGTTGTGTGAGATTAGGAGCAGAGACAGCTGTGAGTCTGTTCTGGATCATCCTGGATTATAGGATGGGCACACAGCTGCAACATGGTCTCACACACACAAACAGACACTAACAGATACGGCCATAGTCACACTAAAATATTACTATTTCCTGTGAACACATAAATATATTACATTTTATATTCTGTTTCTTGGGAATTATGGATTTGACCTTTGCAATCATGACTCTGGTTTCTCATTATATGTGTGGTGTTTTACTGAAATTTTATCTGAGCAACACACAGCATTTTACACTATGATGACATACCTGTACATTTTTATATAACAGCAATCTCTTCTTTCATAAGGGAGGATACCAAATATCATCAGCCACATATTATCAAAGCCTAAAAACATCTGACTCAAAGCATGTGACCACGTGAGTTTATTTGTACACAGTAGTGAAACACAGTTATTGTGTGTGTATACAATTAAGATGAGGCACATTATCAGGACGATAAGACCTCTCAGTGTTGTGTGTAGTTACAGGTGGAACAAAGCAAACATCACACACAACCATGATGCTTTGAACAAAGTAGAATTGATCTATTTGAGGTTGTACCAACATTTGGTTTGGTAGAAAATATTAATAAGTGGATAAAAGGTCCTACAGAGGAGGTCAATGGCAGAGGTAATAACTGATCATGATAATAACACAAACATAAATGAAGGTGTAAACTGAGCTTCTTTTTTGATATATTGTTTGTATTTCCAGCTGTCCAGAAGATGGCTCAGGCCCACCTGGCCTCAGTGGACAAAGAGGACCCTTCGTCTGCTGAGGAAGAGGAGGAAGGTGAAAAAAAGACAGACTCAGCTACAGGTGGGTAGGACTGGACGTCTCTGTCTTACAGTAGTGCCACATATACATATAGACTGGTTCCAATTTAGAAATATCTTTCTTGTCAGATCTAAGAGGAGAAGGCAGACCGCTCAGGGATCAGTGCCCTCCGTCAGACATTTCAACAGTAAGCGTTGATCTCAGCCATCGTCACGGAGATGAGGAGGAGGAGGAGGCCAAAGAATGAGAGGACGGAAAGAGAGAATGAGAAAAGAAGATTGCTCTGATGAAGATAAAGCATTAGTGAGGAACTGACTTGCATACCACATGTGCGGGCATGCATGGGTGTATGTGTAAGCGTGTGTTACATGGGGCCTGCGAGTGTGTGCGACAAAAATGTTGAATGTGGACAAGAAAGAGAAACAGAGCGAGAGAGAGAGAGAGAGAGAGAGAGAGAGGGGATAAGAGATGAGAAAGGTCAGAATGTTAATGAGCAGGTTAGGAGGGAAAATATAACCTGAGACTTTGTGAAGGAAATCATGTCTCCGCTAAGGAAGCCAGAGCTAAATTCCAATCAGCCAAGGACACTGCACAAGAAACATGAGAACTGCGAACAAGTGCAGTGTTTTCTGTGTGCAGTGTTGTTTTTTAATAGCATTCAAGACATCAACATGTGTTCTGAGGCTTATTCTTTTATACCAAGTTTCCCATAAAACCATCCTCATATCAAGCGTCAGATTCGGAATTACATTTATCTGCCAAGTGCACATACTGTTCAGATCACTGCAACACGCTGGTGCTAAAACACACACATCAAGGACAATCAGAAACAGCACAAGGTTCATACGGTTTGGGACAGAAACTCCATATTATATAGGGGGACAATTAATATGCACCACACAAAAAGTCACAATATGTGCAAATATGCAACAGTTCAGCAATTCTGTTTTATCTGTTGTGTCATGGCAGTGTAGTGTTGTTGCAGCAGAGGAGCGGTGTTGTTTAAGGGACATGATGAGTAAGATCCAGGATTAGGATCGTATATAGATATGATACACAAAATTATGTATAGTTTTATACACAATATATTACGGACAGTGTAAAAAGGTTCAAAGTCGGACCTAATTAAAGCTTAACCTAGGTCATACGCGGCTGGTTCTAAGGTTTGAGTCTTATTACAGGTGATCTGAGCACAGTTACAGCCTCAGCCGTGGCAGACCAGATTAAATCATATCAAACTAATCCAGCTAATTGTGTTAATGCAGCACAGTTTTACTGGTTTCATATTTGTAACAAGGTGATTATCAAGCATGATCCCTACAGGTTCATAAAGACGGTGTGGTAGGTAGGGGCTGAAAGCCAAACTTTTCAAACAAATATATTCATGATGAGCATGACGGTTCATTCATGATCCTGTATATAAGTTATGTTTTGTGTCGGTTGCTAATAAAACTGTTTCAATGGCCTGCTAGTGTTGGTGATGTGTGAAGAATTCAGCTACGGCATGGTGTGTCATTGCTGTGTGTTACATTAGGCCCATCAATATATGTTCCTCACCATGGTTACAGTTGTCTCAAACACGTCAGAGAATAAACAAGAATATAAAATGTCAGTTTAATTCGACACCCTGAATATCCCTCAAAGTTGGCAAAGTAAAAAAAAAACTAAACTTTTTTGGTTATGTATTTATCTTTATTCAAAGTGACAATGCTAAGCTAAATCAAATGTCAACAAAGTATGAGGGATTTAACAGATGTGATTTGGGGTATTTGATGTTTTGAAAGCCACTCAATATGGTCAATTACTGACACCTAGTGGTGAGTATGTATAATTGCACAGTCATACTTTCAGATAAATATTCAAACTTTATCTTATGAATAACATTTACCTGCATAACAAATATGAACACTTATCCATGGAAGGGAAATCATATACTAATCAGTATAATTTTCACTTTTTTATAACTATACTCTGTGATCAAATTTACTCTGTTTTTAACCTTCCATGCTTCCACAGTGTGCCATAAGAAAACACCAATGAAACATACTCTGCTCAAACACTGCTTCTTTATTCCCATAGTTACATGTTACGAAACACAACAGGCAACTCATCAATCTCTTATATGAGAAGCAGTTAATTGAAAATAAGTATATGATATATCAAAATATACTGCAAACAGCTGAGAAACTGCTATGTATCGATATTCTTTGACCAAAACTGAAGCGTACGTTCAGGTGCTGCAGTTGCTGTATTTGAACTGCAGGAGGCAATGTGTAATTACGTTTCTACCACTCATAGCTGTTTGGTAAATGGGGATGTCACTGTATCATGGACCCTCAGTAAAGACATTTACTGGACCAACAAAATGGTAATGAATGGTTGGATATTTCAGACATGTTTTGTTAGAATTTGTCATTTTGAAGACTTGTTAAATGAACGAACATCTTTATTAGAGCAACTTCTCAACCAAAAAGTAGTCAATAAATTGCATTACTAATATGTTTGGCTACTGCTGGCATTAGAAATGATTCAGTTTTATCTTTGTTTGCTGTGCTACACCATGCATTGACCTCAAATACAGTGTTTTATATTTTTATTTTACTTGTGTCTATCTTATCTTTTACAATTACTTCTACTTTATCTCTTAGTCCTTTCTAGCCTTTGCAAAAAACACGCCTGCCACATCATCGACCCCGACTCTCATGTCTTGAGGCAGAGTATAAACCTCCAGCCGGATCAGGGTGAAGCCGTTCTTCTTCAAACTATCACAGACCTGGGCTTCATTCAGTGGGACCACAGGGATCTTTACCCCGGGCCCGCCAAGGTAGTAACTCTCTTCCAGGCCTCCAATGAGCAGGAGGTGACCACCGGGCCGCAGGAGCCTCCCAATGTGGCCTAAAGCCCTGGTGAAAGCAGGCAGGTCGGGGCTGACGCTCTCCAGACAGAAGCAGGACACGAGACAGTCGGCCCCTCCTGAGGGAAGGACACCTGGGGCCAGAGGCTGAGGAAGGTGCACATCTACTGGGAGGATGTCTGTGACGACCTGACGTAGCTTGGCAGCTTTCTCCATCCATGCAGAAGGCCTGGTAAAGACCATATCAGTGAAGCACCAAAATAAGATAAAAACAGACATTGAAAATGTTATATTATCTGTAATATATCTTCTAATGTATTCTTTATCTACAGCCTGGACAATCTGGCACCTGCACTTAATGTACAGTTTACAACACCAATATTATATCTGTGCATAATTAATCAATCTCTGTAAATAACTGTCACCACTCATGCTGTAAACTTTTCTTTGTATTAATTACTGAGCTCTTTATTCCTTTCATTGATGTCTCCTGCTGCAATACTGGAAATTTACCCATCATTGGATGAATAAAGGAATATCTATACTATCTCATCCAATCTTACCTTATCAATATACATCCAAATTTAAATAGTTTTATTAATTACGCTAATACACAAGGTCATATGAGACTTCAAAGAACATGACTGAGTATTTCTTATAGGAGGCAAATGAAGACATTAAAAGTATACTTATAATACATATGCTGATGACACTGGTCTTCCAGTGATCAATCATATCGTTTGAGAAACTTCCATGCTATGTGACTATCTGAAACTGAGGAAAAGGATGAGGTTGTACCGTCGTCCCTCCAGCTTGCACACGTGCTGCAGGTACGGTGTCCAGTCCATGCTGCAGCCCTCCTTATTCTCGAGCCACTTCTTCAGCTCCTGCCTATTGGCCTCCAGAAAGTCTGTGAGGAGCACCTTGTTGAAGACCTCACAGCCGCTCAGCACCTGGTACAAGGTAGGTCCTGAACCTATATCCACCAGCACCTCCCCACCCACATCCCCTGAAAAGGGTAGAAGACAAAGGAATATGTGTAATTACTGAGGTGAAATAACTTTTTCGACATGCAAGTACATTTTCACAAAAATAACATGATCCATCACCCTGTCTCTTTACCTTCAGAGAAAGCTCTATGGAGACATGCCAGTTTCCATGGTACAATGCTGTCTTTTCTGTCAAAATCAGCCCGTGGTGGAGTGTAGTTATACTGTAGATATTCTGCAGGATCAAATCTCTGGTAGCAGGCTGCCATGGCCGCTACTCCGTTCTCTTTTCCCTTCTCTTCCATCTTTACTTTGCTCTGCCTCTGCTTGTAGCCAGTGTTAAGGTGCACGTCTGCCACCTCAGTCACCTTTTATACCTGTGCATGTGGGTGTATCTGTCATTATGTGCCTGTGCTCTGGGCTACTCTGACTTTCATGGGCAGAGATAGCGATCCTGTTTTTTGTCCTGTGTTGCTGCCTGATAGCATTTGCTCTGTTCACTTTCCCTGGGGCGCTGATACCATCAGATCAGGGGGCTTCCTCCGACACGAGACCCACTAATGGACTCTTCATAAGGCTTTCAGGTCTTCCACTCACCCCTCAGAGGCCCTCGATATCTCCACAATCATTCTAAAAGGCCTTCTACATTCAAACGATAGACCCGTTGTGTCTCAGGAAACCCTGTTTGAAAGACACAAACAGGTCTATCTCTAAGGCAGTCGCTGTTGGCTGTTGGCCTCACATTACATTTGCAAAATAAGACCTTTAAGACACTTTAGAGCACAAATTAATGAGATTTTGTGTTGGAGAAAAAGGGAAAATGGCTCTCTGATTGAATTTATCTACTGTCCATTCACAGCATTTCCCAAAGCAGCAGCTGAACTAATGTGGATCTGAGCCATGCAGTAATCAAATGTATTCTCCCCAGGAGCCATTTAACACCTCGCTCAGCCCTGGCAGCTGAACCTGGATCACACACACACACACACACACACATACTGACCTTCTTCAGATATGCAAAATATTACACTGTGCAGAGGAGACAAGATGTGGAGCTCTGCCATGTGATGCTATTAAAATCAAGATATTTGTAGATTACAGTGAGAGCCAGAATTAAAAATGGACAATGTGAATGCAAAGCATACTACTTTCATTTTGACATTAGATCTGAACACAACTGTGATTATAAGAGGTATAACATTTCTCATTTGGAAATAAAACAGTATATTTGAAAATATGAACATGTAATATAGACAGTCACACAAACACATAAAGTACAGTGAGTGGATTAGTGAAGCCAGGAGCAAGGTAAGGGTCAGTTTCTTCCCTTGAGTCAGATGGACAGATAAAAGAGTAGAGAGGAGGAGGAACACAGAAGAACAGATAAAGGGCAAAAGCGGACAACAGAGAAAAGACCAGGAGCAGATATAATGGAATAATACACATTTAGTCAGAACTGCAGGAGCCAATTTAGTTATCTGTGGTCCTAGGGGCAGTTGGAGTCCCACAGTGTCAGTCAACTCTGTTCTCGGTTACTTTTCATTTTGTCACAGCAGGACAGTGTAGGTACAGAAAACTTTCATCACTGCTGCAGTGACTTTTCTACCACATGGTTTAAATGACAGGTGATAGATTCGTGAAAACTTGATTAGGTCAACCGGGTCCTATAACCTGGTCTTCCTTTCAGAGAAGACTGTCACAACAGTGATTAAAGAACTTTATGAAAAACTGTTGAACATGTGATGTTTCTTTGATTTATGGAGTTCAAAAGCATCAAAAGCAAGACAAATCGTGAAAAATAGAATTTCTTGTTATGATCAGTGTTTACTGATACCTGAGTAGCACTGACCCCTTCAACTACAGCAGCTGGATAACTCAAAGGGTAATTCCACTGACCTTGGGTTGAGGGGCTGGGGTTTGAATCCTGTGGAGTGCGGAGGGTAACTAAATGCCTAATCCTTACCTGAACCTAAGTCACTGATTCAAAAGCTTTGTGTGGTCCTGGTACCGGTTCTGGTTCTAGTGGTCCTGGTCCCGGTTCCGTTATAGTCCTGGTACCGGTCCGGTTCTGGTGGTCCTGGTACCGGTCCGGTTCTGGTGGTCGTGGTACCGGTTCTGGTTCTAGTGGTCCTGGTTACAACATGAAGTCAGCTTATGTCCCCGCAGGTTCGATTCCACCCGGTAGATGGTCAGTCCGTCACTGTCTGCAACCTGTGCACGGATTCAGAGCAATCGTGCGCATTCCTGGGACACGTTCTTGTCCCAGGAACCCAGACTTTACCAGGCAACAACAAATACAACAAACAAAAAATTGGCTGAAACGTCGCTAATTCAAGAGCGGTATGGATGGACTAAACTAGAGTGCGTCTAGACTAAACGAGTGACCTGCCTTCGCATCATCCATTCACAGGTTATTAATTTATGTATCTTATTAAATTGATTCATTTTTTTAACGTGACATTTGGTTGGTTGAGGAAGTTTAGAAAGATTATTTAATTATTTAACTATTTATGGTACGCGAGGCGGGTTCTTATTTTGAAATGTGAGCTGACATGGCACTTCCGCTCCTTTTTCCGTATTGCCGGGGCCCGGTGCGACGTCACTTCCTGCCACTTCACCGCCGCCAATTTACGAGGGTTCTCTCTGCAGACAAGAAGTACGTTTTTTTTGGCGTGCAACGTCGGTGCGTTCAATGGTGCTGAATTAAAGTGTGGCTCCTAAACTGAACTTAATTCACCGTCAGTGGCGAAACGTTGGAGAAACGGTCCGTAGAGACTTGTTGTAAACTGCGGTGACAGTTTCATCAGCAGCGCTGTCAGTCAGGGGAGGAGTCGTGCACACACTGAGCCCTCCTCTGTGCTAACTGTTTGTGTGTTAAATGAAGGAATAACGGGTGTAAGAAGATGGACAAGACTGAATAGAAGACGTTTAAGAGGACAAGACACAGTGGACTTCACAAGGTTGAGTAAGAACAAATCACACTGAATGCATTAACATCCAGGGAACCAGCAGGATAATTATATTGTGGCTCTACTTGTTGTAATTTGACTATAATCTCATGTGCTCTTCTCTCATTTTCCAGGTAAATACTTTATTTTAATGTCTTTGCTGATGTGTTTCTCCCTCTGTGTCTCTCATTTTGTCGTAGTTAAGGTGCTACAGTGACCATGCTGCTGCACAGGCTGACCATTTGCTCACGGATCCCTCTGGGTTCCCCAGGATGCGCGTGCCGCTTGCTCGCCAGACCCCTGACACAAGGCAAGCAAAGCTGCACCGCCAACACTGTCATGTTGCATACCGTCACATAAACTTTGTGTACACCATTCTACAGTCCATTCACAGCCATCAGATCCCTCCTCATGCAGCTGACTAGTTTAGAGAAAAGTAACTCCAAAGATCTGGGTGACACCGCATCTTTGGATCAAAAGACAGAAGTCTGTTGCTGAAAATTAATTGTTCAGGTTATTTTACAAGCAAGGCTAAACATATGTTTTCCTGATGCAATAGTAAAGTGCATATATTTGGGGTTTTTTAATTGTTGGTCAACAAAACAAAGTTTTACAACTGTAATGACTATTTGTCATTACTTCATGATATTATAAACTAACCAACACATCCATCAGCTGTAAAAAGTAATAAAATTGATTGATTGATTGATTGATTGATTGAAATGAGTCATTTGTGACAGACTAGTCAACAGCAGTTCAAAGCTCAGTTCAGGTGTTTTCTGCTGTTTGATGATTCACGGTAAATAAGATATAATGGGATCATGAGCATTGTATGAGTGTATCTATGTCAACATTGTTGATAAGGTATGTGCAGCCAGATATGGTGAATTCAACAAGTTTGTCTGATCGACAGCTGTTGTAACATGCTCTTTTCTCTTCCTCTCCTCTCTCCCTCTCTCACTGCCTCACTCTCTCTGTCTTTCTCATGCGCCTCATTGCTCCGGAGAGATGTGTAATGTCAGCACAGGCTTTCTACTTTCCCTGCTGATGTGGCAGTTTGAGGGCAGTGATTATCTGTTTCCCAGGTTACATATGGATGTGAGCAAGGGCTTCACTTTGTTTGCCTCACTCATGTAATCAGTGAAATGAAAACACAGCAAAACATGGCTGTTGTGCATAGTTATGAAATGAATACGAATGGGTTTTTTTTGTGAGTTTGTAGAGACAGACAATGAACAGTCTGAGACACGGTTTTGAGTGTTAAGAATGAATCTCCTAACCAAGACTCCCATTTAATCAGACTGATTCTTGTTCAACATCTGATCCCTCCACACAGCTCCACAGGGCAGGGCCCACGGCAGCTCCTTTGCCCACCGTGGTGAACTGCGCCAGGCCAAGAGGATCGTAGTCAAACTTGGCAGTGCTGTGGTGACCCGTGGGGATGAATGTGGCCTGGCTCTGGGGAGGCTGGCCTCCATTGTGGAGCAGGTGAGGAGCACATAACCAGAACAGCCTGTACTTTTAAGTAACATGTGGGTCTACAGGAAATTCTAGCTCTGGTGCCATCTGTTTCAAGTTCTGTGACATGTAAAGTATTCATGATTTTTCCCTTCCACTGCACTTTCACCAGACAAGTTTACAAACATATTTCTGTTTTTTTTTCAGATTTTAACCTATTTCTGAATTTTGTCGACATTGACAAAAAGCAAAACCCTTTCAGTGTCTGTGTTAGACTGAACAATCAACAAAATGCTGCAATTCAAGTTCAATGTCACAAATAAAGCATCATAGTGCTGCAGAGTTGCCTACAAATCACTCTCCCAGCTTTGTTAAGTACAGACCCAACAAGAAAATCACATCATTATTTTTATATTTCTTTCAAAGAAACTTTGTAAAGGACAAGTCCAACTGAAACTGCCATTAAAACAATCACATCTGCCAAATCAACCACAATAAAAATAATAGAATAATTTGTACATCGTGCAGCACTAGTAGAAAGTAGAGTCAATGAAAACTGTTAGTTTTGTTTCTGAAAAATAGAATTTTTAGATGTACCTTTTTTTATTTTTTACTTTGAGGATCACAAGGATTATTCCTTTGATAACCTTTGCATTGTGGGGGAGGCAGAAAGCTCAGAGGTGATATCTCAAAATACCCACGTATAAAGCAAAAAGAAAATATCATCATGGGTAGTAACCATTAGGGGTGAGTAACTTAGTAAGTAAATTGGGTGAACTGACCCTTTAAAGCTAAATCCTTTGTGAAAGTCTGTGGTTCCTAGCTGTGATCCACGACTCAGTAATTGGTTGTGTTTTTCATCCAGGTGGCAATGCTGCAGAATCAGGGCAGGGAGATGATGATTGTCACCAGTGGAGCAGTGGCTTTCGGCAAGCAAAGATTAAGACACGAGATCCTGCTGTCCCAGAGTGTCCGGCAGGCGCTGCACTCCGGACACAATCAGCTCAAAGACATGGTAAGAAAAGGTGGAGGAATGCATTGATGCGTAAGGTAATGACAAAGTATAAATCAAGACATAGTCACATAAAGAAGCAAACGCTGCTGCTCTATGTGGGTTGAACCTTTCAGCTGTGTAAGTGGAGGTGACCTCGGTGCTTTGGTACTTTGTTGTCATAGTAAATAGCTGTCACAAACACCACCATCATCAAACGACTAGATCAACTGGTATTGATCTAACTGTGATCAGCAGTTTATGCTGTAGCCAATGTTTCTTTCGTCCGACAGTTCACTCAGCCAAACATGTGACTGCAGTCGAAACTGTAAAAGTATGACAAAGAAAATATACAGCCTGGATATAAGAACCTAATCATGCCTATGTGACTACAAATTAGCATGTTAGATATTTACACCATCATAACGCAGGGCAGCACATGGACCATTTTCCACTCATACACTTTCCCCTTGCAGGTTTATTCTGCTGATAAACTGTTTGATGTGAAGCCAAAAAGCTTTATACTTATAGAAGGCAAGGCAACTTTATTTGAATAGCCCGTTTTTACAAACAGTTTGTCTCAAAGGGCTTTACATAGCATTATAACAACATCCTCTGCCGTTAGACCCTCACATCAACTGAGGAAAAGATCCCAAGAAAACCCTTAACAGGGAAAAAATAGGAGAAACCTCAGGGTGAGCAGCAGAGGAGGGATCCCTCACCCAGGATGAGCAGACGTGCAATAGATGTTGTGTACAGACAAGAAAAATAGAACCAGTGTAACCAGACTTTTATTGAATTTAATGTTGCAGTCCCTGCCGGTGCTGGAGGCCCGAGCCTGTGCTGCAGCTGGACAGAGCGGACTGATGGCCCTTTACGAGGCCATGTTCACCCAATACAGCACTTGCACTGCACAGGTACTTGTGTTTACTTCTTAGCAGAGCAACATCTGTCATCTTTGGCTCTCACTCAGCTGTCTCTCCTAATTCTCTGCTCTCTCCTCCCTCCTGCGCTGCATCAGATCCTGGTGACAAATCTGGATTTCCATGATGACCAAAAGAGGCAGAACCTGAACAGCACACTGCAGGAGCTGCTTCGTATGAACATCGTGCCCATCATAAACACCAACGACGCTGTGGTGCCCCCGCCGGAGCCCAACAGCGACCTGCAGGGGGTAAATGTGGGTACAGAGAAAATGGGCATGGCGCTGCTGGTGGTGATGGTAGCGGTGGCAGCAGGTGTGCTGAAGGGGTTGGCAGAGACGTGTCTCATGTAGTGCAGACTTGCACTGTTCATTAGCTATGGTTATTTTCTACCATTCACACACACACACAGACACACATGCTGGAAGATCCCTGCCACCCCGCCTCACCTCATCTGCTCTGCCCTTAAGCATTAAGGCATGTTCATGCAGGGAGGGGGATGGATGGCAGTGCATGCTGTCACTGGTCAGGAGGTACTGTCAGAAGGGACCAGGACTAACTTCTGTAGGTAGACGTCTCCTTTTTCCTTCTCCTGCAGAGACAGCTAACACTTCTTCAGCCGTTAAAGAACTTTGAATACTTTCTTAATTCACATACTGTCAACAACAAACTAACTCAACTTTTAACTTGTGCTAAACTTAAGTTGGACTTGGGTTAGAAATTTTCCCTGATGGTCCTGTAGAGAGACGACTCGCTAACAGACAAAAAATAGTAATATTAAATAAATGTTCAGGTATTTATTTTTATGTATGAGCGTGCCACTCTAGCCTTTAAAAAATGGCTTAGATTGGTAAACTGGCAGATGGCTGACTTCCTGTCACTGCTTTCCTGTCTTTAGGTGCTTACATCAGGGATTTTTCTCTGGTTCTCTAGGTGATCAGCATTAAGGACAATGACAGTCTGGCGGCGAGGTTAGCCGTGGAGATGAAGGCTGACCTGCTCATCGCACTGTCTGACGTGGAAGGTATGTGTGTTACCACAACAACAGTCTGGATCAGCTGTTAGGTAACAACACCATCTGTCTGCGCTCTTCTCCAGGAGGGGAAAAAAACACCCCATTCAGGGTCAAATGAGAGGCAAACACAGACCTTCTGCCAGGATGTTTGAAATTGATGCTGATGGGGTTGACATAAGGTGTTCTTGTGTATGCACTTGTGTCATGGCTGTGAATCCATT
The DNA here is from genome assembly GCA_900303245.1 of Selene dorsalis. Classification (NCBI taxonomy): domain Eukaryota; kingdom Metazoa; phylum Chordata; class Actinopteri; order Carangiformes; family Carangidae; genus Selene; species Selene dorsalis. Next base: position 12,607 of record OMNW01009779.1, on the reverse strand, counting down.
CAGCTTTAATTCTCTAGATTCAGGAAGAGCAGATTTTCCTGACAGAGTAAAAATTAGATTACTGATGCAGGAGGAGGACTTTTCTTAAAGAAATACACACAAGCCTTCGAACTGTTAATGATGATTATTTCATAGTTTTGAATGAAAACTGATAGCATCCATGAGTCATACTATCATATTGGATGTGTATGAAGAAATAATTTGTATGAGAACTGTTTATTTTTTAGGATTGTATAACAGCCCCCCTGGAACAGATGACGCCAAGCTCATTGACATCTTTTACCCTGGAGACCAGCAGTCCATCACCTACGGTACAAAGTCCAGAGTTGGGATTGGAGGCATGGAAGCCAAGGTATATTGATCATCTATAATCAGTCTGTGAAAGTGTTCAGGTTCAGTCTTACCTAAGTAGCTTCACCAGCGACAAACTGATTGGCCTTTTGTACCATGGATTTTCTTTCACTTCTGTTTTCTTTCCATGTTAAAGAGAAAACTCAGTTTAAAATAAGAGATGTTAACTTTATATTGAATTGTCTGAATTATAAACAGCCAAAGATCACAAGTGCAAATGTCGCAGGACTTTGTTTCACAGCTCATGAGAGTATAGAAGCTGTGTATGGAATGAAATGAAAGCTCTGTGGTCTGAAGAAGTCAAAACTTCAGCCACAACACACTTCAACACTTGTGGCCTTTATCAGAATCATATGCACACATCATGAAATAGGAGCAATGTAAGTGCATTGTTATCCTGCTGAACACTATGAAGTTGTAGAAGTTCATGTGTCTGTTTTGTGATGGATGACTGTGTTTATGGTGAGAAAGCAAATTAACATATAAAATATTGTCTATATGTAAAGTAAGGTTTTGACATTTATATTGCTATTGTAAAAATAAACCGTCTCTCTCTATGTGTTTGTTCAGGTCAAAGCTGCACTGTGGGCGCTGCAGGGTGGCACCTCAGTGGTCATTGCGAATGGAACCAACCCCAAAGTAACAGGTCATGTCATCACTGACATTGTAGAAGGCAAAAAGGTGGGAACCTTCTTCTCTGAGACCAAACCTGCAGGTGAGTGAACCTGGGCTGAGTGGACTCTTTCCACTCAACCTCATGAACGGTTATTGGCAGTCACACCAAAGCTGCAGCTGTAGGTTTAGTCTGTGACCAAGGTTTGTCCTCTCTCCATCTCTGCCAGGCCCAACTGTGGAGCAGCAGACAGAAATGGCACGAAACTCTGGAAGAAACCTGGCTTCTCTTCATCCAGATCAGGTGACACAAAAGGATCAAAATCCACTCTCTATTTAATACTTATACATTCAAAAATCCAGCTAAAATTTAGTTTTTTAGTCTTAAGCCTCCCTATATCAGACAGAGAAACAGTGACCCCCTGTGGGTAGATGTGGTACATGCTCATACTGCCTGTGTTTGGTTCACTGTTGTCAGAGGAGTGAGATCATCTGCCATCTAGCAGAGCTGCTGACTGAAAAGAAGGACGAGATTCTCGCTGCCAACAAGGTGGACATGGACCTGGCTGTTAATGCAGGTAGCAGAGGGCACCACACACTCAGTCTGTGTGTTTGGAGAGGATGTGGCACTGCAGAGGTCAACACTCAGGAAAAAAGTTTTGACTAGGTTTATCTATAGACACATTTTCATCAATATGATGTGATTTTGTCATTGTTGCCCACAAGTTACATAAATAACACTTAATAAGTAACAAATAGTTGACTTAGTCCATATGAGTCCACCAGAGGGCGTCTTTCTCCCTTTCACTCCATCAATCTATCATCCTTCAGTTAATACCACCTGAAAATAGAGTGTAACCTTGCTCTCTATTCCTCCACAGGCCAGTTGCCACCGGCCATGCTAAAGCGTCTGAGTCTGTCGCCTGCCAAACTTAACAGCTTGGCCATAGGTCTGCGGCAGATCGCTGTAGCAGCCCAGGACAGTGTGGGCCGTGTGTTGCGGAGAACCAGGGTGGCTCACAACCTGGAGCTGGAGCAGGTCACTGTGCCCATAGGAGTCCTGCTGGTCATCTTTGAGGCCAGACCCGACTGCCTGCCACAGGTATGCATGCTGGGAGTACTATCAATTGAAAGATTGTTTTACATCGACTTTTCTTTTCTTTTCTTTTACTTCTTTCTTGAAATGACTGCAGTAATATCACAGACCCATTGTGTTTTATTCAGGTGTCGGCCCTTTCCATAGCCAGTGGTAATGCACTCCTTCTGAAGGGAGGAAAGGAGGCTGCCAACACAAACCGTGTTCTCCACCAGCTCACACAGGAAGCCCTGTCCATGCACGGAGTCAGAGAGGCTGTGCAACTGGTGAGACTGATTTCCTGTACATCTGTTATGAGACAGTACAAACTCTATTGTATATTTAATACATGATGAATCACCCTTAAGCTGTCAATCAGAAACCAGCCAGAGACAACCTTCTTTGTTTGCTTCTATTCTTATGCCTTTTCTTTTTGGTGCTAGGTGAGCACCCGTGAGGAGGTGGAGGATCTGTGCCGATTGGACAAGATGATCGACCTAATTATCCCTCGAGGTTCATCCCAGCTTGTGAGGAACATTCAGCGAGCTGCCAAGGGCATCCCGGTGCTGGGTCACAGCGAGGGAATCTGTCACGTCTTTGTCGACGCAGAAGCCAACATCGACAAAGTCGTCAAGATTGGTCAGCAAACCCAAATCCTTAGTCCATGTTACTAAAATAACTTGGCTCATTCATTTACCAAATAATCATAAATATTCTGTGTGGTACCGAAAGACCAGTTTTTCCAGCTCTGAGTGTGTTAGCTTGCAATCGATGAACATGTCAGTAATTGGCAGATTTTTATTGTTCCATTACAGTCAGAGACTCCAAGTGTGATTACCCAGCAGCATGTAATGCTATGGAGACCCTGCTGATTCACCGAGACATCCTGAGGACCCCTCTCTTTGACCAGATCATTGACATGCTGCGCACTGAACAGGTAAAACACCAAATACACACACAACAAAAGAGTAAGTCAACAAGAAATTTGATTTTTATTTGAGTTTTGTAAACCATAATGAATGAATGAATTTTGTGTCACTAGGTGAAAATTCACGCAGGCCCTCGATTTGCCTCCTACCTGACATTCAGCCCATCAGAGGCTAAGTCGTTGCGTACAGAGTACGGTGACCTGGAGTGCTGCATGGAGGTGGTGGACAGCATGGAAGAGGCTGTGGACCATATCCACAAGTATGGTAGCTCCCACACAGATGTTATCATCACAGAAAATGGTACGTGGCCCCTTTTTTTCCCCCTAAAGTCTGCTCTTCATCACAGCTGTTTAAAAAGGGTTACATGCCTGCAGGAAAGCTGCAGTCTCCCATAACTGTAGTGACATCTTTTTTTTTTTACTAAACGGCACCTGTCAGTCTTGGTCCATCTTGTATTGCTCCGGTCTTCTTCATCAAGGTGTTTTTGGCATCTCTCTGTCCTGCACTCACATCCATCCCACTTCCTGTCACAGTGAGTAATGAGCAGTGGCACTTGTTGGCAGGATGAGTGCACAACCTCCCTGTGTGACTCCAATGCCGGGGACAAAGACCATTTAAAATGTAGAGCAGATGCTAAAACACAGTTTAAAAGACTCATCCCTGTTGGTTCTCCTGGGTCATGTTCAAACACATTTGTGAGCCGTCGCACTGCTTTGATAGAAACCTGCCTGTGTGTGCAAAGTATGTCCTGTTTTTAAAGGCTATGGCCATATTGCATGTGGACAGTAAAGACAAACACAACGCTGAACATTGTGAATAATTCATGGTACCTAAAGGTGTCCCAGAAAACATGTGCCTTTTACTTTTTTTGCTCAGATAAGCAGCAGTGTTCATAACATGGATAACGAGCCATTCTAAGAAAAAACAAAGAGGTACAAAAGACTGAGGTGCAAATGCCTCATTAAAGGGCAAGGTACGACATTTCTTCAAGTTGTTAGAGAAAAACAAAAGTGACCAGCATTTTGAAAAAAATACAGGAGAAAGTGTGCTGTTCACCTCTCTACATTGAAGATTATTGTCACCTGCAGTGGAGGACGTACTGCTGCCATCTAGTGACCACAGAAGGTACCTCAATGAATTACAATGTGTTTGATTTGTACCAGTGAACCTCAAAATCGGTCACTCAGATAGATAGATAGATAGATAGATAGATAGATAGATAGATAGATAGATAGATAGATAGATAGATAGATAGATCTGGTCATCAAGAGAAAAACCCCTCTCATTTGGAAATTGAAGCTTGAGTTCATCTACTTAAACAATATTTGAAGAATTTATATCAAAATTTAGCCAACTCAATTTTAGTGTCATTGAACATTTCATGGTTTTCTCCTGATGACATATAAACCTGTGAAAGAGGGTTTTTTTGGGTGGATGTTCACATGATTCTTGCAGTTTAAAGCACTGGGTGTTAAATTAAACATGGGCAGATGTGTTTAGTTAATTGGTGTAACTGCAGCAACAAACACCTGTAATTATGTCCTCTGAACTGCCAAATTATTTTTTATAAGCTTTTGCAGTTCATCATTCATTATTTTTGCTCGCTGTCTTTGCCATGAACACGATTAATAGTTGTCATTGTTACAAACTGTTATAATATGAGTTTGTGAGCTAGCAGCACCAATAAGTCGCTCTTGTGTTACAGAGGACACGGCGGAGCAGTTCCTGCAGCAGCTGGACAGTGCCTGTGTTTTCTGGAACGCCAGCTCACGCTTCGCTGATGGCTACCGTTTTGGACTGGGTATGTGGTGGTCTTATCAGCATGTCATCTGTCTTGTTGCCTCTGTCCCCGTGTCTCCTTTTCCCATAAGTCTGCATACTCTTTAAGCCATATTCATTTGTTACAGGGAGAGAATTGGCACACTTCCTTACTGCATATGTTTACCTGTCTCACTTTCTTTTCTCTGATTTTTGGCTTTTCTCTGTAGGAGCAGAGGTTGGTATTAGCACAGCCCGTATCCATGCGCGTGGCCCTGTTGGCCTGGAGGGGCTGCTCACCACCAAGTGGGTCCTGAGAGGTGATGGGCACACGGCTGCTGATTTCTCTGAGCACGGCACTATGAAGTACCTCCATGAAAACCTGCCTGTTGGCCAGCCCTTGGCAGGACAGAGAGAGAGCAACTAGACCAGAGACTTTCACAACGCTCTCTTGGCCTTAACGTTGGTCAAAATGATTTGCATTGCCCACCAGCAGTCTCTGTTTTAAACCTCTGCAGCACAGAGCATGGAGAGAGATGCTCAACACTCCAATGGTCCAATTTATCAGCACATCCAGAAAGTTGTCCCTGCTCAGAATACAATGTTGTTTACTGACAGAAAGTTTACAGTTCTTTCAAAAAATTCTACCTCAGCTTATAATGCCTTCGTATACGAGTTATGGAAGTTCCTCTCATAGGCTTCTGCAGGAGGTATCATGTGGTGATCACAGCGCATGATGCCTCTATAATAATACATTAACCTGGGACAGTTTGGATAAGAAGACTAATCATCAGGATAGCTTCCTGTAAGACAAAGTAAACATGTATTAAAGAAACTGATATTTGCTTTAAAAGTATGCAATCTCAGGACATGAATTTCATAATGGACATTACTTCATGTCACAAGTGTAAAAGTGGCACTATTAAATTTCATCCATAAGATGTCCATGAGAAAAGGTAATGCCCAAATATTCGTAATCAAAAGTACCAAAGTGTACCAATATGATGATTTTAATTTTAATTATTTTTCTTTTATTATCTATTCTAGTCTGTTCTTTCAAAAAGTTCATTTGAATGTGCATGTTATTATTTTTAGGTTTGTGCATTAGCTCATGGTGGATACTGATTTACAGTATCTGCTGTCTTTGTTCATCCAACATTTCTTGGTGCAATTCTAGGAGTAAGTTTCTGTATATTTCTAAATGTACAGGTAGTTTTGATTGGCTGAGTTGCATTTGAGAGAAGAAATGTTGACTTTTCCCCACTAGTTTAAACACTTATCATTTGTTTTCCTGTTTTAAAAGTACAGTATTAAAATCAATAGTATCATATATGATACAGAAGTATCAGAAATTTACCAGCCGTGCTGTACAGCAATACAGCAAGTTAAAATGCACTTCAGCATGAATGCATCCAATTTATTTACTATATTATTTATTTGATCATTCTTACAAGTTCTGCTCTTTTTTTTCTCCCCATGATTTGCTGTTTTCCTGTTTGTTCCTTGTGGCGCCCAAAGCCTCTGTCAGAGCAGGAACAGTAATTGACAAGCTGCCTCCTTCGAGCTGGAGGGGAGAACGCAACTGCTTTTAAATTAAGCTCTGTAACATTCCAGCCTCTGAGCTCTTATCTGATGTCTTGCAATGCACACTTAAGGTTTGGTTTGGGTTGTTTAATAGCAGTGTTGTAGAATTATAAAGAAAAAAATTGAAAAAGAATATTTGGATATTTTTCTTACTTTCTTTGATTCTTTTTTTTTTCGCAATTGAAATGTTGAGGATTTTCACACGCATTTTCATCTCTGTCCTGGCACTCGTCTTTCTACTTTCACAAAGAACACAAATTAATGGGAAAAAAAGTCATACTGATCTGAAAAACAGATGTCTAAAAAGGGCCTTTTTAAAGTTGCCCATGGGGGAATTCACATTGCTGGAAGTGGGGCAAAGAAGATGGAAGACAATACTATAGAGGTTTAATTATCCAGCCATCAGAAATGAAAAGGGGGAGAAGGAGAACTGAGACTAATAATGGAATCACAGGCTTATGTTCTTGGTTTCTCTGTTTCTTTCCTTCTCTCTTTTCTATCATCTAAAGAATTCATTCTCCAAAACGCACTACTTACCCTTCAATCAGCCTCCCATCACCAAGTCCAAAGGGTTCAGAGATGAAGAGAGAGACAAAACTCGGATCTCACTCTTTTGTCCTTTTCATGTGTGAAGCGATTGAAAAAAATCATCTAAATGACTTGAGGTAGAGAAGGAACAATCCAGGGACGCTGAATATTGCGTCTTTGATGCATAGTGTTATGTTATAGAATTGCATTTTACAATATCGCATGCATCAAAGTTGTTTGCTACAGTAACAGTATGGTAGTTATTGCATTGCAGTATTAACAGCACTTTTTGACTTCAGTAGCTAAAGGGCACTCCAGAGTGTTTTTTATTTTTCAGTGGAAAAAAGCTTCTATTGCCAGCTGCCTAGTCAATGCTAATTTTGGGTTGAAATATTATCTTAGCACTAAACTTTAACCCAGTATGTCAGATGATACAAATTCCCAGCATAATATACACCCACTAAATAAATTTCCCTTGGTGCTCTACAGGAAAAGACAAATAAAAAATGTTCCAGACTTGTGAACCCAGATCAGGATGAACATTAGAAAATGAATAGAAAATATACACATCAAGTAAATTATAACATGCTGGTTTTGGTCAACCCAATTCTGTCCCAGATTTGTACCAACAAGACACTTAAGGGCACATTTAATTATGCAGTAGAAATCTGTAGACTATGCAATTTGATTCTGCTGAATAGTTAAGAAGAGATGTTTGGAAAGTCTTCAGGTCGTTTGCTTTTCCTGTTTTTATGTGTTTGAAGTTTGAACTTCACATGAAAACGGAAAATATGTTCTTTAGACACTTGTTTTCTGCAGTTCTATGTGAGTCCTAAGAGCCTGTTTCCTGAATTAGTTTAATATTTAAAGCTGCTGCCCCTCAATGACCTCGAATTAACTTACAGTTTGTACATTTCTTCAGATCTCTTCTCTGTCGTTGCCTCCAGACCCCAGCTGATCAGTTATCATGTTGCACCATGTTGATGGTGTGTTGGCTGTTGGGTATTGTTGTCCACAGAGATATAAGAAAGATGATGACGGCAAATCACTGGACTTGTACAGCAAAGCCGACAACCCTTTAATTGGACATTACTCAAGGCCAAAACTCATATTTCTTGTTGTTCTTGATCTTAAGAGATTCTCAAATGCACTCCCTGCTGGGCTTCAATTTTTTTGGAATCAATAATTAATGGTCAAAGTTATTTATTCATGTGTATCTTCACCAATTACGCAGTGTCTAATTAACAATTTCAATAATTGATATTTATTTCTGAAAGGGTTGAGTATCTTGGGCTGATGAAAAATGCATGAGCAGGGATATGGACTGGGTTTTGTTTTTTGTTCTGAGAGAGCTTGATGCTCGGGGCTAATACCAGGCCACTTTGACTCCAACTCTTTGAGTTGGCACTGGCCCTGTGATGTGGATCTAATATGGGCATCTTTCATGGACCCAAAGCGCTTACTGTGTACCATGTGATCTCATAAAGACTCCTACATGCCCATCCTCAGATACCCTCTTTTTTTGGTCTTTTAATATTGAACTTCAAAGAATAAGCTTCTGTTTCCTTGATAATTTTTCTTTGTGTATGTGGAATGACAATATCACGGCAAACTGTGGAAACTCTTCGTCTTACTAGGACCTTAGTGGTTACATCTACATCTAACTCTGTGGCCTGATGAAACTAAAGTTCAATCACCATGCTAAAAAGAAAATTATCCCTCAGATTTATGACAAGCCCTATCCCCCTGATCTTTTGATAGTGACAGCTGTAGTCGTCAATAGAAAATTAACAAAGGCTCACTTTAGCTGACTTTCATCAAGTTTTCATTTATTGTGATTCCAGTAGGACAAGAGGTTGGGGAGTAGTGAGGCAAACCACTTTGCTATGGGACAGCCAAAGCAAAAAAAGATCATCACTATTTACTGTGAATATTGCTTTAGCACTGAGTTGGGGAGGAACTTTACCCAACGATGCAGAGCAACCCAACAAAACTAGAACCCAACATCAGACACATCAAAAACCCCCATGGTTAAAATCTATAATTTCAGCTTTGAACACCACAGTGTTGTGACCACGTTGAAACACTGTTGTCATTTGGATAACAAGAGGGTGGAAAGCTCAACAATGTTTTTCAATAAGGGTAAAAAGAGCAGCTGGGAATCAGTTGATTTCAGTGACACGTCTCAGAGAGCCAATGGTTGGGCTGGTGCTTCCCCACTCACTGTGCCTCCTGTACTCTCCAGGACGCAAGAAGTACTGGCGTCCCCTGTAATTAGGGTGTTCATGCAGCATCCAGTAACCCTCCATGACATTGACGGAGGAGATGTCACGGGTGTGGAAACGCTCATGCAGATCTGGGCAGTCATCCATTAGCTCCAAATTCTGGCCTGCAAAGTCAGACCGCTCAAAGATCTTCATCCTGTAGTTCCCATTATACTATGGAAAGAATGGTGAGAGGATATGATGAGAAACTTTTTTTTTGCAGTACTAAACTTTTGCTGATTCATTGACCTAGTCTGTTTTTTTCCTCTTGGCACAATTCTTTTTTTTTACTGGAGTCATAGGTCAAGCCAAAACGAGATGTTTTAAAATAGCCACAGGTATTGGCACTGGATAGTGAAAAGAGTGGTACTAGGCTTGAGAACTAAACCATCCTAAACTGGCACTTCTACAGAAAAGCTTCAGTGGAAACGTTGCGGCACACAGTTTAGGGCATCAGTTAAAACTCACAGGTGGCACCATACGGCAGGAGCGGATGCAGTCATTGAAGCCTGCCCAGCGTTGGTAGTCGGGGTACTCGCCCTTGTGCAGCATGTACTGGTAGCCGCCATAATTGGGCTTCTCGTAGGCCACCCAGCAACCGCTCTCCACTCTTATTGAGTTACAGCGGCTGAAATAGTTTTGCATCTCAGGACAGTCACTACTGCACTCATAGTGACGACCCTGGAAATTCCTGTCTTCGTAGAAGATAATCTGCAGATGACAGACAGTTGGACATTATTACCATAACTCTATACAAAGGGCAAACTAACATACACCTTACATTATAAGTTAACTGCCCTCCAGCCATTCACACTGAGCAGAAATAACTGTAACTGCTGCGTTTTAAACACTGTGCATAAATTTGTCTGCATGGTTGCTATGACCACACCATTTAGTATTTTGTAAGTTAATTTTAGCTCAGAAAGTTTTTATATAGAATAATTATCAGTCAAGAAAGTTGATATAGATAAGCTTTAGGGAGCATGGAAATTTCTAGTGAAGAGAAAAAAGTCTCCAAGTTCAATTCATAATTGCAGTTTTTAATGTCCTCAGCAGAGGGTAAAGACATAAAAGTATTTCAGATTTCGCAGTTTCTATTTAACATGTTTAATTCAATTCATCAAAAATTGTTGATTCTTTGTAATTTCTAGTGTCTCATTACATTCCTGTAGATGTCCTAAAATTATGGCAAACAATCCTTTAGATCTACTAACCGACACACTTATTTATTTATTATTCATCACTCAATAAGGATTTTGTGACATCAATATATGATAAAAAAGTAAAACATTTTTTGAGTGTTTGCAGCATTTAACAGTTCAGTATCGATCAATGTACAATATCAAACATTTGAGTTGCTGTTACTGTCTATGTTTTAAATTGCACACTTACCTTGCCCATTGTAACTGTGTTAAGTTCAGACCAGGCCAGATGCCGGGCTGTAACAGACCTCTTTATAGACCTCGCTGGGATCAGGGTTTTGCAAACGTGAAACAAAGCTTTGTCACATCAGCACAATACGCTCCATAGACTGCAGAGCAGTATAGGGCTGGTGAGCTGCAACAGCTGCTTTGTCTTTGTCAAAGCTCAGACTGTCTATTGAAAAATACTGTACAACTGCACTTTCTCAAAGGACTACAATAAGAGTTGCAACATTTGCCTTTATTGGCATGAATACCAGAAACCCATGCAGACAGTGAGGACAGACCTAACAGCAAAGAGAAAAGGTTTGGTTTGTTTCCATAGGTATTTGAGGTGATACAGATCATGAAGCAGCAGTAGGCTGTCAAAAATTGTAGATATATACTAAGCATGAAATGTGTTGCTTTGCCAAAGAAAGTTACCGTACTTCAGACCTGTGTTCATATTATGTGAACATGTTGAAAAAAACACGAGGGACACAAGGTTTGAAACTCAAGGCTTTAATGTTCATGAGTTGCACATGGGTACATAATTTACATCATAGTCCTCATCCTTCTGAATGAGCCCACCATGGGGTTGTGGCAGCCCCAGTCACCACAGGCCCTGTATTCTCCAGGGCGCAGGAAATACTGGCGACCCCTGAAGTTAGGGTGCTCGTAGAAGACCCAGTAACCCTCCATGATGTTGCAGGAGTAAATGTCACGGAAGCGGAAGCGCTCATACACGTTGGGGCAGTCATCGGCGAACTCCATTGTGTGTCCCATCATGTCCGGCCTGTTGTAGATCCTCATCCTGTAGGATCCTCTGTACTGGATGCGAAAGAAATCAGTACATGATTATTATGCTGTTTTTGCTAGTTGTAAAGCGTAGAGATACTTCGGAAGAGCTTTCTGTCCTCAGCTGATCCTTCAACTTTTAATTCAAGTGAGTACTTGTACTGCTTGGTTTCGTTAACTTAGTAACTACAGATGAGAATGAGCAACAACTCTCTTGCAGCATGACAGAATTAGATTCACCCCCCCTAAACTGCCAGAAACACTCAATGTGACTAACAGAATTAGAATGAAGGCACTGAGTCTTATGGGGGGTGTATCATATTCCTTTTAAAGGCTGACTGGGTCTCCTTGTGGGCCTTGCAACAGAGACTTTTATGCTATGACCTGCCTGAGTACCTGTAAATGACATCAAAAGCCCAGTGATTGACATCCTTTTCTAAAGCGGCATTTGATGTACAAGGGGAGTGGTGGTGGTGGAGGGGGAGGGGGACTACCAGTCCTATCTGTCTGTTTGATTGACTTACAGGAGGGAACATCTGGCAGGAGCGGACGCAGTTGTTGAAGCCCATCCAGCAGTGGTAGTCAGGGTAGTCGCCAGGGCCGAGGATGTACTGGTAACCCATGTAGTAAGGCTTCTCATAGGCCACCCAGTGACCACCACTGACACGGATGGAATTACAGCAGTTGAAGTGCCTGAAGGTGTCCATGCAGTCACTGCTGCACTCCCAGTGGCGTCCCTGGAAGTTGCGGCCCTCGTAGAAGACAATCTTGGAAAAGGAGAGAGAGGCACGTTTCACTCATGTTAAGGTTAGGTGTACATGTAGACTGACTGGTTGTGATACACATGAATGAACTGCAGGGGACACTGCTCTCCCTAGAACAAGCTCAATTACTTTTTCATGAGCCCTTCCTGCCTACAAGCCTCTCCAGTCTTATTTTCAGTATTTGACAGGTGCAAATCAAGGCAATTGAAACTGTTATTTCAGCTGACTTTTATTTGAAGAGCACACTACATAAGGCCAACTTTTCAAATTTAAGGCTCCAGATAATTAAATGTAGATGTCATACAAACACAATTAATCAAATACCATTTAATTGTTGACTCTGGAGATGATTTCCCTTTATATCTATACCTATAGATGTGTTTTTACCTCTCCAAAATAAGTTTTCAGGAGTTAGTCAGTCTGCTCTATTTTTTTTTGTAGCTAACATTTTTGAGAACTTCTGCTACCTCTCTTTCCCTCTGCTGCTTTCTCTTTAGCAGTTACAATATTTGACACCTTTCCAAACCATGCCATTTTCCTCTTT
>OMNW01009778.1:40464-55331 GCA_900303245.1 Selene dorsalis | reverse complement strand
CTGGTTGGCCCATACTGTATACACTCAGTCAACCCAAGTGCCCCTGAGTTCCTTTGGTCAGCCAAAGAAGCCCCATGTCCCATTCAGGTTGACTCATTTCCTCGGCCAGGACAATCAGCCCTTAAATAATACTTGTGCTTGACTATGGCAGGTTTATTCTAGCTTTTAAACTCTGTGTATTTTTTTAGTGTTTCCAAAAGGTTTCATCTGATTATCTGAAACTGTTTCTCTGAAAAGACGTTCTGTTGTAGTTGTTCTGAGCAGAGTGAATGTGGTCTCTGCTTTCAGTTTAACTTACCTGATTATTTTGCAGTATTTATGCTTTCACTGCAAAGCTTGTTTAGTAGTAGGATAACATGGTTACTTAAGGATGGCCTCTGCGATGTAACTGTAAGACATGGCATCAAGGTGTCAAAACCTGCACTGGTCCAGTAAATGACAGGACATGTAATATTCAATGCACACAAACATTACACACACATTTGTTATGGTTTCATTTACAATATTTTATATTAAGGTATTATGAATGTGGGGATATTTTTCACCTCATATTTAAGGTTTTGTTTTCTTCAATCGAATTCAAGCCTAAAATTCACTTTTTCCACAATTTGACTCAAATTACAAAAATAATTTGAAGGGTTTAAACTCTAGAGAGTAGTTTTATCCAAAGTCCTCCCTCCCACAAATCACAAACTTTACAGCAGTACGTGTGTTAGAAAATCACAACATATCTATGCGAAATCTAAGTAGGACGCGTTATGCACACAAAGGATCTGACTTTTACTTCCATGAAAGATAATTTCCCCCTCATGAATATGCACGAGGACTGATACGGGGCTCATTTATTTTGGATCACACACACACACACACACACACACGGAGCGGACTAGCAGAGGCGTCCTCACTCCACAGCTCCAGTCGGATGTCACGCCTCTTTAGCATGTTGTGATAGAAATCCATTGTCGTCGCAACCAAAATGGTGCAGCAATAGCATGACACACATTGTAAGTTACAGTCCTAGCTAAGGTGTATGTGCATGCGTTTGTTGTTTTAATCATGTGTTGTGTCGGTCTTTCGGTGCGTTGTGTTGTTGGTTAACACAGGAGCACATTAGACCGTTATGGTAGCTAGCTGGGAGCTGCAGTCGCTGTATGACAAACGGGGCTAAGCAGATGAAAGCGACAAGGATAGACAGGGATGTTTGTGTCTGTGTTAGTTATTGGGATGTGAGGATTGTTGCAGATGGAGAAGTAACTGCTGTGTGCAGTATTACTCATCTAAAGGATGACGCTAGCTTTCCCCTTTCAATGCAGCGCAGCGACAGTTAGCAAAAAGCTAAACATTAATGTTGGCTAACGTTAGCAGAGAGGGGATAGCTGCTGTTGAGCTCAGGCCTTTTACACAATTGTGCCACGAAGGGACTAAATATCTGCATCTGGAGTATTTATTTTAAGGCGTTTAAACGCGTTGAAATCGACATTGCGTGAAGCATTCGTCGGGCTAAAGCTAAGCTGCAGTTACTCATAACCCAGGTTTCCATGGATGTGGGGAAATGGATGGACTTTAGTGTGTTTGCCTCACTCACTGTCTCTATCTGCCATCTGATGGGGTATTAAAGATGCAAATGAAGTGACACAGCTGACAACAGTGTGTCCTGGTCCCCAGAGGATAGGGGAGGTGTCTGAGTGTTTACTGCACCTCTCTGACCCCTATGTGATGCACACTTTGCACACAGAGCATAAATAAAGGATGTCAGACCTCTCTGAGTCAACTATGCATGTAACAGAAGTCAAGTAATTAAAACACTACGCGAGTGAAATGGTTAATATTTAAAATAAATGCAGTAGAAAGAGTTGGATTGAATTATAGTAGAATAGGGGGGTTATGTCATATATTAAATAAACACAGCAGGGTCAAACATCTGTGTTACTGTCTTTCTTTCTTTAAAAAAATCCACAGACACAATTACCAGATTAATTTGATTTATGCAAAATGAGCAGTTTCATAATAACGTTTCCTTTTTATTTTATGTACTATGTCTTGTTTTGTAGTTTGATCATGGCAGATAGAAAGGGAAAACCTGTCACCCCAATCAAAACACTCACAAAGAAAGAACAAGAAGTGCTCAAGAAAAAGGTACGTGGGCTGGGAGAGATTTATTGATATTCAGTAATGTTTTTTCAATAAAAAAATATGTGCACAATAAAAGCATATCTGGAGTCATCAACCGTGTCTCTGTGTTGTTCTCCAGGAGGAAGAAAAAGCAGCAGAGGTTTTTGAAGAGTTCTTGGCATCATTTGAGACCAGTGAGAAGAGTGGAGTGAAAACATTTGTCCGTGGTGGAATTGTGAATGCAACTAAAGGTCAGCAGCTACGATTTCATCACTTTCGATCTAGGGTTACGATGGGATGCAGCAGCATATCAGTTGTGTTCCTCTGTCTGGACAAAAGATGAATTATGAGTTATTTGGTTCCTAAAATGGAAAAAGAGAAGTGATGGCAATTATTACAAAATATCAACACGACTCAGAAGTGAAATATTTCACAACTAAAATTAATTCACAGTAACTGAGCATCCTCCTGTTTATACTGGTAAAACTTAACTAAATCACTGTTACCTAAATGACACTTTGCACTCCCAGTGAATTGTATGGTCAAGTGTGTTCGTGGATTTGTTCTCTTTTTACAGAGGAGGAAGCAGCAGAGGTCAAGAAAAGTAAGCTGTATCGACCAGCTACAAAGTTTGTCCCTGTGCCCCAACATGTTTTACCAGCATCATCTGCTGAAAGCAAAAAGTCTGTAAGTTTGTACAGGGGTGTTTGTTGGTTAGTTACTGAACTCACTGCAAATGCAAACGTTTTAGTGATCTCAACATATTGTTCGTTTTGGTCAGTGCAGTTGTACACAATAATGTCATAATGATTTTGATGGCTGCCTGTTTTCTGAACAGATATTTAAAAGAAAGACAGAAGAAAAGAAGAAGAGTAATCTTGAACTCTTCAAAGAAGAACTTAAGCTGTAAGTATTTTGTGGCCCTACCTGATCACTTGTTACAGTTAGATCTGTCGATGTCTGTTTGTGATACCTCATCTTGTTTTTATGTGTGGAAAAAATTCAGAATACAAGAAGAGCGAGAAGAAAGACATAAAAGGAAGAAAAGTGACCCTGGTGGAGGAGGAGGGGGTGGAGGAGGAGGATATGGAGATCTGGATATACCGTTATCAGGGCGATCAAGTAAGTGTCCCCTCTTCAGCAGTGTTTTATTAGTGGAGAGTGTCATTATCGTCTAAATCATACTGAGATGAGTCCTGTTTTTCCCCCCACAGCCTTGTATGATGACCTAACAGTGCCAACGACCACTAACCTCTACATCAGCTGCATCAGCCCAAAGGTGAGAGGAGCGCAGTGACTTTGATTGGTTCGCAGATGGGTACATTTCTCACCGTTCGGTTTCATCCTTTTTCAGATGAATGAGGAGATGCTCTGCAAAGAGTTTGGTAAGTATGGGCCCCTGGCAAGTGTGAAGATTATGTGGCCCCGAACTGATGAGGAGCGCTGCAGGACCTCCAACAGAGCCTTTGTGGCTTTCATGACACGGAAAGATGCAGAAAGAGCCTTGGCTGCACTTGATGGTACAAGTTAACATTCATTCACCCCTGTTTGGTTTTTATAATATGTTTGTGGTCCACACTGACTCTGACTGTGGGATTATGTTTTGTTTTTTAGGTAAAGTGATTATGGGCTTTGAAATGAAGCTGGGATGGGGAAAACCAGCTCGTATTCCACCTCAGCCTCTTTACACACCGGTGGGGGTGAGGGCCACACCGCCACCTCCATCTGGTCTGCCCTTCAATGCTCAGCCACGGGGTCGCTTCCGCAACGACTTCACCAAGCCTCTGGGCATGTCCAAAGGGGAACTCGACAAGGTAAACTTGCCTCTGTTCTCTTTGATAGCTGCATGACCAGTTTGTTTTTCTCTCATGTGGAGTTTGGCACTGTGGCCTCTTTTGATATTTTAGTGATAAATAATGAATGTTGGAAAGAGGAAATTGAGGGAGGATGAGCCTTTGTAATAAATGACTGATAATCCATCATTTGGCTTTTATGTTTAATTAAAATGTAATTAGTTCAAACTGCAGTGAGTTCTGTGACTGGTTTAGACCATGTCTAAAAAGCAAAACTGTAATTTGTCATAAATCATCAAAAAAAAAAAGAAAAAAGGAAATCATGTTAAGATTATGTTGCATGTTTGTTCATTCATTTAATTGATCATTTTGTCCATGTAGTGACATATTACAGGATGCTGTGGTATGGTAATGCACAAACTCAAAGTAACAGTTTAACAGTGTGTGTGAAAAGTGTTAATGTCTTCTAGCTCTTAAATCTTTTACATGAATGAGGTAGATTAGAGGGTGAAGCATTTTAGGATGATTTACTGGAGTAATAAAGCTGTGTCACCCTCCCCCTCCATTTCACTGACAATGAATGCTATCGTGGTTTTCTATGCTGTATGTATCCTGCAGTGTTTCATCTGTACGAGTACTCACTTTTTAATATCTTCACTATTTGATTTGACTTCACAAACAGACTCTGTCCGAAGCCGTAGTCAAAGTGGTTATCCCAACCGAAAGGTACACACACTCTTCTTACTACGACTGACCAGCTGTTAATAACACAAGTGTTATAGGACAGAGGCTGTGCTGCTATGTTCTTATATCCATACACATTCATCCATATTCTCTCTGTAGTGGTGCTACACTTGCAGCTGGAGGCTGGGGGCTCTTATTGTAGATATCAGAGGTCCCTATGGCCTTAGATTTCCACACAATGAATGTGCATAGTATTCTTTCTTGTATTTTATCTTCTAGTTTGCTCATATTCTTCAGAAATTCCTTATTTCTTCGCACATCATTTTAAGGCTGTGTTATTATGACTAGCAATAGATTTTGTAAATGACTGTTAGAGACATTAATTAATACCAACATATTTGAGCCCTGGGTTTCCCTTGGGTTGGCTGAGACACTGCAGACCGATACAGCTAGAAGGCAGATAGATTTAATATTAACCCAAGTCAGAGTATCATTACAGATGTAGTTGGACGCTGGTGCCTCAAACCAAATCAAGTAATGTTTCAGTTTAAAGTAGTGATTAGTATGAATGTGCAACTGCAGTGGTAAATCTCACACATAAGTCGCTACACTGCATGAAAGTACAGATCATCGTTGCTCCAGTTCAGAGAGACCTCAGGCCACAGCAGCTCTTCTACAGTATGAAAGACCTGACTTATTATGTGTAAAACATGCCTTGTTCAGGTTTTTGTCTTAATGTGGACTGTGAGGCCATCGTATCTAAAGAATATATCTTAAACCAGTTGGCCACGCAACTGAAATGCAACTGTAATCTTATTTACTGGAGAAAAACACGAATTAGAGTCTTTTTATCGATTGAAGTAGGATGACTGAACATGAACTTTGGATTGGGTCTTTTAACCTAAGCCAGTGTTCATGAGTGAACATTGTGATCGATCACTTTTACCACTCTCATGGGCACAGTGACCCAGGAATATTAAAATATGCTGACACAGTGTCTGCCCCTCGTAGACGGCAGTAACTCTATAGTTCGAGACAGCTGAATGTCTTATGGGCTGTTACCTTAAAACAAGGAAATGATTCGACATGCAATAACACGGTTCAGGTCAGTTGCATTCAATTTGCCAGTCAGCCAGCAGTTTGCACGGGCCAGTAGTTCACTGTAAAGAGGTATTAGATACTCTCATGCTGTAACTGACAGACAGACACAAGTTTGCATTGAGGGTTGTGACACAAACCCTGCTCTGATACTCTGCTCTTCCCCCACAGGAATCTATTATTCCTTATTCACAGGATGATAGAGTTTGTGGTGCGTGAAGGCCCTGTGTTTGAAGCCATAATTATGAACAAGGAGAAAAACAATCCAGAGTACAGGTGAGCATCTCTGTACCTAGTTGTGTGTCGTTCTCCTTAGCGATCTTACAAAGGACGTATTTAATTAGCTTATTCTTTATTTCCCACAGGTTCCTTTTTGACAACAAGAGCCAAGATCATGTGTACTATCGATGGAAGCTGTTCTCAATCCTGCAGGTATGTCTTCGGAGCAAAACTTCTGCTTTGGAAAAGGCGCGGCCTCCAAGAGTTTGTACTTCCTTTACTCCATGAAAAATCAAACTGCGGTGCATGTCTGTGTAAACGTCCACCACAGGGAGAGTCCCCGACGGAGTGGAGAACCACAGATTTCCGTATGTTTCGCGGAGGCTCCTTGTGGAGACCACCTGTCCTAAACAACTACTCGCAGAAAGGCGAGGAGAGGGCAGAAGTGGAGGAGGATACCCCCCCTGAGGAGGAGGTGAAGAAAGGGCAGCTCAGAAATGAGTAAGTGTGTCTCACAGAGGCACAGGGACATTTATATTTGTAACTTCACTGAAGCAGTTGAACGCTGACCTGTTTTTCTTCCGTACGCGCATCCATTCAGGCACAGACAGAGACTGGAGACGCTGCTGAAGGAGCTCACGCCAAGCCGAGGAGACATCGCCAATGCCATGCTGTTCTGTCTGGAGCGAGCAGATGCAGCAGAGGAAGTTGTTGGACACATCACTGAATCATTTTCTCTGCTCCAGACTCCTCTTCAGAAGAAGGCTAGTGCTATTTCTTTTTCTTTTTTTAAAATCTTTGTATAAACAAATGTACAGGAAATGCCTTTGTGTAGGTAGTGGTATTTGATTCACATCACGTTTTAATTTCTTTATGCTTGTTCCCCCAGATTGCTAGATTATATCTCGTGTCAGACGTCTTGCACAACTCGTGTGCCAAAGTAGCCGGTGCATCATATTATCGTAAATAGTAAGAGACTTTCCCACGGTTGAGTTTACACACATTTCTCATGCTCTGCATCTTCTCCATCTTACAGTCTTAAAGTGCTTCTGTCTCTGTCTCAGTTTTGAAACAAAGCTAATGCAGATATTTGGAGACCTTAACGCAGCACACAAAAACATACAAGCCAGGCTTCAGGCTGAGCAGTTCAAGGTAATCACGTCTTTCATTTGCATTGCGTTTAGACATTTACCAAAGAAATTATGAATTGACAGAAACATTGTCATCTCATATCTCCATAGCAAAAAGTCATGAGTTGTTTTAGAGCATGGGAAGACTGGGCCATATACCCTGAGCCTTATCTCATCCACCTGCAAAACATCTTCCTGGGATTCGCTAAAGCAGGGGAAGAGGTGACAGAGACAACAGAGGTGAGCTGAATGTCTGTCTGTTCCCTTCTTCAAAAGGCATTTTAACAAACTGCTTGTGTTATTTATGTATTTAATTTATTACGTTTAGGGCAGTGTACACAGACATTAAACAAAAAATGTATCAGATTTAGCAGAGAGCTAATTTCCATCTGTAGTCCATGTATGAGTATCTGTGCATCTCCTTGTAGGAAGTACCTTTGGATCTTGATGGTGCACCAATGGACAGCACTCCTATAGATGGGTTACCTTTGGACAGAGCTCCGGTGGACGACCTGGACGGCTGTCCCATGGGCTGGGACGCTCTAGATGGAATCCCTGTTGATGACATAGATGGTGTTCCTTTAGGAGCCGCCATCGATGACATCGATGGGATGCCCTGTGAGTCGCACTTTCCAGTTCCTGTTGGCAGTCATCATTAAGCCATAATCACGGTCAAGTATTTAGTTGATCACCTCGTCCTGAAACAGCTGTGTCTTTTTTTTTTTTGCCCTCAGTGGATGATGGCAGTGCTCCTCTCTCCAGAGTGCCTTTGTCAAAGTGGGAGAAGACAAGTGATACAGGGACGTTTTCCCAAGGTAAATCAGATCAAAAGGTGCCC
The DNA here is from genome assembly GCA_900303245.1 of Selene dorsalis. Classification (NCBI taxonomy): domain Eukaryota; kingdom Metazoa; phylum Chordata; class Actinopteri; order Carangiformes; family Carangidae; genus Selene; species Selene dorsalis. The sequence goes on along the minus strand of OMNW01009778.1, from coordinate 47,457 downwards.
TCTTTCATTTCACTGTCATCCCCATCATCCTGCTCATCTTTTCCCTTTCTCTCTCAGCCAAGCCAGAGTCCAAGTGGGACACTATAGCGGAGCAAGACAGTGAAGATGAAGTGAATGTAAGGTAAGATCACTACCCTACCCCCCGGTTGATAAAAAAGCATGCACAGTATAAACAAACAGTCAAATGGTATGGAAATTCATCGTTCTCTTCTCCCTCACGGCGACAGTGTCAACTCCCAGGATGGAGACGAGGACTCAGAGTGTGACAGCAGCGATGACTCTGGCAGCTCACCCAAATATGACAGCGCAGATTTCCAGAGCTCCCTCAGAAGTTTTCAGATGTCTGAGGGCAAAAGGAAGAGGCTGAGAGAGCTGGAGGCAAGTGCGCGTCTTTCGGAAATGTCATTATCGAGCTTGATCGGGGGTTGGGTAAACTTAAAACGGTGTTTGAAAGAGCGTGGTTGTCATCCTGCGGTTCTGACAGTCTGCTTTTGAGTGTGTCACGTTTCGCCATGCTCACCTCAGTATCCTGTCTAAACCAGAAATATACTAGCAAGGAAGTTGCTCGTAACATGTAGTGATCTGATGGTTTTTTAAATATCACTGGTTGTTGAACAGAACAATTAGAGCCATGACTATATGGGCACATTTGCATCCCAATTTACATTAGACTATAATTTGCTGCTTTCATTTATCTTCAACTGTTATGAAAATGTGACACAGGTCAAAGTTATGAAGATCCAAGATGAGCTGGAATCTGGAAAGAGGATGAGAAAGTCGGGGATGAGCATCCAACAACAAGTGGAGCAGTATAGAAACAAACTGCTTCAGAAGGTGAGCTACTGGACCACTTTGATTAGCATAGCTTTGAATTCATATTGCATGTCTTATTTTACCCTTTACATGAATGGGAACGTTCAGAACCATCATCACAGGTCTGTAGACTCCCAGTGCACATGTAATTCTCTCGTTTTGTTCACAGAGCAAATTTATCTTAAGGCTGGACTTTTAAGAATGAAAAGAGCTTTTAAAAGGAACTGTGGCTTTGTTAATATCAATATGCATATATTTGCAGGTATAAAATCTAAAATTTTCCATACATATAGGTGGAACAGTTGCATATCAAATTGGTCTGACATTGACCAAACAGCTCCCCCTTGTGGACAAACTGCAAGATAATGAGCGTGAACATTGGTTTGTGATTTACAAGCCTGTTCTTTGAAGCCTATTGGTATGTTCTGCCCTGTAGGAATTTGACAAAGATGAAGAAAAGAGTGAGAGATCAACATCAAAATCCAAAGATAAGTCAAAGGAGGACAGAAGGAGCAAAAGAAGTGAAGACGGGGACAGAAAACAGGGACGGAGTAGAGATCCTGATGACCAGACTCGAAAATCAAGGAGCATCTCTCCCTTAAGGCAAGTGCAGTGGATGTTTTTGTATCGTTCCAAAGCAGTAACCCAGATTGTTGCTCTTGAAATCACTTTGTTATCATATGTTCTACTCCTTTAACAGGACAAGGTCACCCAAATGGTCCAAACGTTCCCGATCACCATCTCCAGAGCGGAAGGCGAGGAAGTCGAGATCACGGTCACCGCACCGCTCCCACAAGAAGACAAAGAAGAGCAAACATTGACTCTTAACTCTGGACCTTGTCATTCATTAGCTTGCTGGTGCCCATGGGTTAGACAACGCACTCCTGCAGTGCTCCGTACAACAGACCGATGTCTGCTCTCCCGGTCCCAACGTATACTAGCCATGCAAGATTCAGCACTCTTTTGTATGATGAAGTTTGAACACTGTAACTAATTAAATATATTTTTGTTTTAATGTTTGTTTTTAAAATCATAACCAGAAATGTTGCTGCAAAGTTCTGACCCTAAATAAATACCTGTTGGTGATGACTTTGTGTGGAAGGCATGATTGACACGGCCAAGTATCCAAAAAAAAGCATTTATGTTGATTTTTATTGAGGAAAGTCATAGAGCATCATTTGGTTCTGTTTACAAAGGCAGAAAGTATGCAATGTTACACAGTAAATTTACAATACTATTTTGGGTAATGAAATGTGCTTTTGTTGATCAAAATGTATCAAAAGTACTTAAGTCAGTACTGTGTCTGAAAAATTGAAGATACCCAGCCCTATCATTAGTAACCTTTTACAGATTTCCTGTACCACATAGTCGCTGTCTTCTGCTGAAATGTTTGATATATTTAAGAGGAAAGCTCGAGGACTTGAATTTAGAAAAGCATCTAGATTTCGTAGGCACAAACAGTTTGTAAATGACATTTAAAACCAGCTCTGCGTTCAAGACAAATGGTTACACAAGACACATTAAAATCTGTGACTGACATTAGGACAGTGTCTTGCGCTTTTTGAAGTTAATTTAATTTTTCTGAAATGTGGGAGCAAAACAAACTAGTAATGCCCAAACTGTTACAAATAGCCTTGTAGCTCAACATACAGTACACATCTGAACGGATTAAGTTTCTGCTCAGACCAGACACGCTTGGCATTTCTGGGCTCTTCTTTTTCGCCTTGATGCCAAACCATTCACAGTTGCTTGGTATTAAAGATAAAAAATAATAATGTGACAGGGAATCACATCGTGTTCTGTTTTGTAGAGTCCATTCCTTCCACCCGTTCCCTCTTCTCTCTATTTTAAGGTCCCTATTATCCTGAAAAAGCTACAGTCAGCTCTTTGCTTCAGAGCAATAACCATTATGTATTTGGGTGACCATGGATGACTCCAGATGGACTGTCCTTTGTCCTCAGGACCGATGTCCAACAGACAGGCCTGAAGGTGAAGATCTGATTACCTCTGACCTGCTCAGTACTTTTTTACATTGATGAAAACCTTGATGGCTCCAGTGAAGTCCGCGGACAAAAGAACCTCTGTATGATCTGTCTTGAGGGCACCTGCGAAGTACAGAACATTTTTATAGCACTGAAATGACACATATCGGTGTCATGAGAAATGTACAAAAATGAGTTCAGGTAAATTTACCTGAGGGTATGGTTTCCGAATCTGTGGAGTCCAGGCTCTTGCACTCTGCTTCTGGTTTCTCTGCCCCAGTTTCTTGTGGAACAATAAGAGCTGGGTGGGGCGCAAAAATGGCTGAGGTGACCACTGCATTGTGTGCTGCAAGACAAGATGTGAGACTTTAGTAAGAGATCGATCAGAAACAGTCCATTTATGATAGATAATTACATTGAAACAGTGTTTCAGTTACCTTTAATCCCTTCCCAGAAGTCATTGCGATCTCGTCGTACTGATGTGAATTTGCTCAGGTCGTGGTAAGTGCTCCAGATGTACACGTACTTATCCTCTGACCCACTGACTATGAAGGAGTAGTCATGGCTGTAGGAAGACAATCCCACAATGAACCAGTGTTTACACAGAATTAGAAGTACGACATACAAACATGTCTAAGTGTTACTATAGTACATGTTACCAATGCTAGATCACAATATTAATGTCAAAACTACATGAGAGGGAACCTTCCCCACCTGAAGCTGGCTTTGATCTGACTGCTGCTGTTCACGTAACCTTTGTATTTCATAGACAGAGACAAGTCCCTCAGGTCATACAGGCGGATGCGGGAATCATTTGACGTTACCAAAATCTGTTCATGGGAGAGACGGAATTTGCCACTTCAGAAATCTCTCTGAAAAACCTTATAACAGGACATCAAAACACTACAGGTGTATTTGTATTGGAAATCAGACGTTACCTTATTCTCTCCAGGTAGAGGTTCAATGCCAGTGATTTTGCGTCCAACTTTGTTCCTGCCTCTGGTGGACCTCACATGAATTTGTGTGTGGTATTTCAGGCGCTAATTAATGCGGAATGGAATTAGTTTGGAATTAGTACTATCATGTTAATAACGGCTCAAAGAAAACATCTATTAGAGTGGAACAACAGCTTGAATAGTTACCTCTGTGTCATAAAAGATGCATCGGCCATCATAGGTGCCAATGACGGCATATTTCCCATTTTGGCAGAAGTTGGCAGCGGTGATGAGGCGTGTTTGACCGTCCACCTCATTCCACAGCGCCACCTTCTTGTCAGGAATGTTCCAGAGCCGGAGCTTTCCATCCAGAGAGCCGCTTAAGAAGTATCTGTCATCCTGGGAAACAAGAAATGAGTGTTACTATAAATATGTTCTGATAGTCAGGATGAATAGTCCCATGATTTGTGCTGAGGCGAGTAATGCAAGGTGATTCAACTTACTCTGGGATGAAAAGCGATGGCTGTAACAAAATCAATGTGCTGAAAGCAGCAAAGACACTCTCTCCTGGATATGTGCCATAATCTGACAGTTTTATCCATGGAAGATGAGAGCAGGAAAAAATTCTAGACGGAGACAAAAATAGATTAAGTGAGACAAGAGATAAAAGCACATACTGCAGGCATAACTAATGTGAAGATCGGGGACAAAAAGATGAGGGTCATCACCTTAGACCACGACAAGTCCAGCAAATCAGCTGTGTGACCCTTGTACTTGCAGAAGGGGACTTGACGGAAAGGTGCATTTCTATCTTCTGTATCTGGATCCTCTGGAGCACAACTTGCCTGTAAGAGTAAAAATCTGAGGTAAGTACAATCTTTAAAGTAAGGAACCTCAAGACCTAAACAAACCTTCAAAATATTATAATATTTTCAGGAATACCTAAACAATCCTTAAATCAACTGTTTTTTTAGTTTCACTCACCCCATAATCAGTGTCAGATTTAGAGGAGCATAAACTTTCCTGAGACGGAGACGGTGAAACTCGACCTGGAAAAGCGAAAACAAAACGAATCTTGTTGCAGCCAAAGCTGGTCTAAATTAAAACAATCAATTATGACCGGACGCAAATTCTGAGATGATACGATACCTTCAGTGTTGTATTTTAATCTCATGTTATTGAAGTAGTCAAAGGCGGTCTTCAAGACCCAGATGCGAACGACATTATCCTGGCCTGCGGTTGCCAGCAGTCTCCCACAGTGAGAGAACTTCATCGTCCAAACAGCCCCCTGAGAAAGAGACAGCGTAACACAAGCATTGGTTGGTGCACATCCTCTCTTACACATTAACGAAAGATAGAAAGAAAAATTCCAAGCCAGGGACCATCTTACCATGTGTTCTCCACTCAGGTCCTGCACGACTTTAATCTGATCAAAGTCAAAGGGACCCTTGAAACTGTGCGCTGCCTTGAACTTGGCGGGCCGGGTGTAAGGCATGCCCTCATCGTCACTTGATGATGGATCATCCTGATCAGTGTGGAAAACTGAGCCCAAACAAAACAAAAAGTGTAACTGAGATTTTCAAAACCATGTTGGCAGCAGGAACATTAATATTTCATAAGTCTGTGTACCGGTTCAGAAATTTAACTGCTGCTCTGCCATTTTCATGTGATCATGTCGAGTTTGTTCAAGATCTGAGAGCAATACTTTCAACGGTAAAACATTGTACACATGGATTCCTCAGGGAGTAGAAACTGTTTCCTCCCACTTTTATAAATCCACACATTGCGAACACGTGAAGACGAACAGGTGAAACAAAAGCAAAATTTCACAGAGCAAAGGAAAATAAACAATCTCTATCAGTTGCTTTGTGAATTTCAATTACTCCATTGTTCACATTTGGCTGTTGCCAAACAATAAGTGAGTTAAGAATCATTAGAATTAATTTATCTATCCTGTAAAATTCTCATTACCCACATTTACAAATGGCAGCCTGCCTTCACTCGTATGTGCTCTCTGCATCAGATTGTACTTTGATTCATGTGAAGAAATCAAAACATCCTATTAGGAAGTTGTAATATGTTTGAGATATTTTTAAGGCCAATATGAATCTATATATTGTAAAATGTAGTTTAAAGCAGTATAAGAAGCTTAAAAGCATCAATGATCATGCTCTTTACCTTCATCACGCACACTTTTCACTTTGTTGACTGCCTTCTCTCCATACTCCTCAGCGAGATGCTTGGCTTTCTTCACAGACTTGCCCAGGAATTTCTTTAACTGGGTTCTGCTCAGAAATAAACAACAAATTGATTATATTTATGGAAGATCTTGTGCTGGGCGAGGGAATCAATTCCCATCAACAGACTACAGGAGGCCATTAATCCTTACGTTTTCTGCTTCAGTTTTCCTCCGTCTGTGTCCGTCAGTGGTGCCTGAGGCTTTTCATCATCATCTGACTGTGCTGCATCATTTCTGTGAGGGGAAATATATAACAAATCAACTTCCATTAGTAAATGTACCATTTGTTTTTACGTGATGAGGCTTACGAGGGATTTTCACAGTGGAAAAATGTTTTATTCATGTACAAATCCTCCAAAGACAAGATCATTGTCATGCTTTTTTCCTGGAAGCTTGATTTGAGGGTTAGTTTTTCTGGATTAAATATATTGTGTCCATTGCGACTTTTTTTGGTTCAGTGTGAAGTACCTACTGGACAAAGTTCTACTTAATTTTGCATTGTCACTGTTTCTTCTTGTCAACCAAATGTCTGTTGGTCAGCTAATTTGAAAGTAATTACCACAGCTTGCTCTCTGTTGCTGATGTTGTCGTCCAAGTCGTGGCTGTTTCTGTGTAGATTGTAATTGTTTGCAATGTATGAATCCATATTTGTGGTATATTAGAGCAAATGATTCTTCCAAGCACATTTCGTTTCTCATAAAGTACTTTATGTACAGGGGAGAACATACTAACTTCCAGCACCCATGAAATTTAACAATTCCGTAGCTAATACTTAAAATTTGTATTGTTCTTACGCAATGTACTCCTTGGTCCTCCTCATGATGTGTAGAGTGAGAGGGTTGATCCCAGCAGGAAGTTTCTCTTCTGCCTGGATTAGTGGGATCTCTTCGCCAGTGTCCAGATTCTTGATCATCACACTAGCCAGAATTTCCTGTTGTGAGATAACATATAAATGCATGTGTGGTGCATAGAAAGTTGGGGGAAAGGAATGTGCAAGAGGCTGGGTTATGGCTTGGGTTTAAAC
>OMNW01009778.1:19715-40435 GCA_900303245.1 Selene dorsalis | reverse complement strand
AAAGGAAGAAACAGGGCTCTTACTTCATCTGTCAGTTCTCTACCAGAGTTGGAGCGTGGACGCTGAGGGCCTGGAGTTTGTCCTCCACTCTGAGATGATGCCTGTTCATCCTCATTTTCCTAACGAAAACACAAAGCAAGAAATTGTGCAATGGTGTAGCAGGTAAGGAAACGGCTTCATCATGAGTCATTTTTAACAGTAATGAATGAACAAAAAAAAAAGCTGGTCCACATGATTCACCTGTGCCGTCACCACCTTGTCCCCACTGGTGGCGCTGGCCAGATCTAAGGAATGCTGCAGCTCTTTGGTTAAACTCCTCACTGTGCTGCTGGGAGACACCAGGCCAGAGGGCTCCAGAGCATCACTGCTGACTGGACAGCCCGCAGATACTGAGCGATTACACAACAGCACACAACACTTCATCAGAAAAACTGTTTATCTGGTCTGTCTGCTTTGCATGCATTTAGCTGACACACATTTTAGATGATAAAGCACTTTCAATTAAGACATTCTGCCTCTGTTAAGCTGCACCCTCACTGCAGAGAAGGAGGCCCTGGGAGCTGTTCTCCTAATTCTTTGAAAAACACTGCATAGCTATACCATGATAGTTGTCTAGAGCAAGCGATTTAAGATGACAGAATAACCCTGAACACTATTTTCCAATATGATACCAGTCTGAACAGTGGGTGTTACCATCTATCTTTCTGTCCACGCACTATTTCTGAAGTTTTAAGCTATTCATCATTAATCTAAAACACTATTTACATTTCACCAACAAATGCTTCAGATCAATGCTCATGCTCAATGCTCTAAAGGCAGCACTTTAGAGAAATGTCAAATATTTTAAAACATTTACTAATCTAGTAATGATGCTTTCTCTACCTTCCAGTCCACTTGGCCTCAGACACTCCTGAGACTTCTTAGAAGGCAGACCCTGCCAAGATGGGGGAGGCGGTCTCGGTGGAGGACCTCCGCTGGGAGGGGGTGGGCGTACAGGTGGAGGCTTCTTGGTGCTGGCTACAATGTCTGGCTCCACTGTGAATTGACGTGGAGGTTTCATAGGCCCAGAGGAGTCCAGGTCAGCTGGCCTGTCTGTGAGTGGCACCTGCTCTAAGATGTCTGCAGGCCTCTGCTCCTGCTCTCCCTCTGCAACCACAACTGCCACAAATGACTGACTCTGGCCTATGGTGCTGGTGATGTCCGGGGGCTGAACATATTCTTGTGACCCAGCTGACTGCCCTGGGAGATCCAAGGGTTCAGGAACAGGTACAGAGCATGCTCCATTTGTTGCTGCTGCACTTTCCTGTTGTTCCTCTTGCCTCTCATCAAGCTGAGGTTCAACAGCTGGTGCTGCTACCTCCACAGGAACTTCCTGAGCATTATTCTCTTCCTTTAGCTCTGGCTCTTCTCTTACATCAACATGTAGCTGATCTAGCAGCTGAGCCACTTCACCAACATCCCCAGCGCTTCCTTTTTGACTCTCCTCTATGATGCTATCAATGATCTGTGAGGAAGAGAAAATAACAGTTATGTAACTTAACAATACCGTAACTATGATGCAGGTTCCCATGTCTGGCCCCGGTAAGAAATTGTTTATTGTCTCTACATGTTCTGTTTCTGTCCCTATTTGGCTCACTTGCTCATTAACCCCTGATATCTGTACAGTTCACACTAACTTGCATGTTACACGTACAAAATAAAAATCAATTAATAAATAATAATAATAATAATAATAATACAATTCAACTGCAACATCTCATTTTTTCCCACTGAGTCAGGAATCTCCTGTGGGACACTGTGTAATAAAAGAGAAAAACCATTACTTGTAGGGAATCATCTTGCTGAGTCTCAGATGTGGCCGCTGCGCAGTTCACTTCTTGTGCAGCATTAACCGATTTCTGCGAAAGCTGTTCAAAAATAATACAAAAAAATTTCACCTACAACATATAGATATGAAAAATAACAAATATCACTTTGATGAAGGGTCCTCAGACTGAGTGAAACCTTCAAGCAGAACACAAAGTATGTAAAGAAATGCACCACTAATGGGCACACTTCCTTTAAAACTCTAGTTCTCTAATCTATCTAACTTTAATTGGTCTTCAGTCTGCTTATCATGAAGGTGAGCTTAGTTGTCGATTTCAAGGCCTTTACACAGATTTTATTAATGCATTAAACACTATTCCATGATTTAACCTCCTTTTGCTTCAACATCAATGTCAGTACACTTTGGTGATTTACGTGCAAGGACAACGCTAGTCATCGAGCAACCAACTCTTGGGTCCTTTCCAGTATCAGCTAACTGTAGTGTAGATTTCATTTGCAATCTCTCATGAGCCTAATTTGAATTTCAGTTGTAACCGTCTGTGGGAAGGGCAGGCAGAGGAAAAAAAAACAGATGATCTATTTCCATGTCATTTGCATTTTCCTAGCTGTTAGGAAGGCGGCACTGGCAAATCAGCCAAGGAGGCAAACATCATCACAAATATTTGGCTGAATATTTGCAGTCAATAACTCATTACTGAACAGGCTGCGTTAAGTGACTGCAACTTAAGAGACTGTCAGGAAACATCGAGATAGGTGCAGCTTCAAGGAGAGCTTCAATAAACACTGCATTTGCCTCTAAACACTCAAAAACATCAGTATTTTGTAGAAGTACAGTTCACTCCCACCTGGCACTGAGATTTGAATCTAGTCAAATACCTACATTTCTTTAGGTCTAAGTCTGACAAACATTTTTAAGCAGACAGTGTTTTTGCTAAATTACAAATACTTACAAACATTCATCATTAATCTGACAAAAATGACTGCAACAGATTCTCTATAGCATTTGAAAGGATTTCAACATGATCAAATTTTGATAATTTTACTCCAACCCAGTGTATAAGCCAACTAGAAAGCTTAGTTAAGCCTTGCTAACGGTCAAACTAATGTTGGTACAACTTCTGATAGCAACTTAGCACGACACATGCTGCCTTGTTTTAACAATGCCTGGGTTTAAATAAACATACCTTAGGTGAAGGAATGACAAACTTTGCAGGTGACCTAAAAAAAAACACAAGGGGACACAGCTCAAAAATGGAACGACAGTCAATGTTTAAATTCAAGGATATTAAAACAAATCTAACACAAACCCAAATTTATTATGATTTTATCCCCAACTGGTGTCTCGGTTTACTTCAGTCTGACATCATACTTTAACTTGTGTTGTCAATGATTAATGATTAATGCCTTGTCAAATTACATAATATTTACAGAGTGACCTCCATCTTTTGTTTTTCCTTTAAGAAATTGTCAGTGCTTTAATTTTCAAAATCTCAGACAGACAGAAAAAATCAAGCACGCGTAGTCTTATTTTCTCACACTGATCCTTCATAAACTGGCTGTATTTCCTAACATTGTTTGTAACTGGTTGATCCAGATTGATATAGACACCAGCCAAAATCCCAACACTCCCACCATGACAGTCACTACTGGCTTTTTTTTTGATGTTGCAACACACAACGTATTGGAAACTGATGATTTGCATCTTGGTTTCAACTTTCACAGGAATTTGTCTCGACAAACAAACATTATCCTACAGTCCCGAGATCACAGGAACAACATCATGTGACCTGTATGTTGGGCAGAGTCTCCCTGCACTGTCAAACAGCTGGACGACTGAGCAACTGAAATACTGTATGACACATTTACATTGTTCAAAATTGACTGGGCATTTATTTCAACCAAACCCCTCTTTGAAGCAGCAATTAACCCAATCACAAATTAACGTATTTGTTATGCTGTTTTTGCTACCAGTTAGCTAGCTCGTCCATGCTAAGTTTGGGAGGTACTTTGCTAGGTTTGGCACACGGGATTAAAAGAGCAGAAGCCACTTTTTCAAATATATTATGACAAAAATGTGTTTCCTTACACTTTTGGAGATGGGGTGAAATTGACGTCCTCTGGAGCATCATAGAATTCCTCGGTGTCACTTGTATCTGACGCCATGCTAATGTGAATTTAGCTCGTTAGCTAATTTCAGTTAGTCGCCAGGCAGCTGTCTAAAAGCCGAACCTGCGATTGACTCGAGCCTTGCACATATGTGTTTGTTTCTCTATATACTGCCCGCTCGGTGGTGATATAATGATATTAATTGCCTGGCCCAGACGTCGTCAAACAACCACTTTCCAGTCCAACGTCACGCCATAACGTCAAACTAAGTATGCTAGCCAGTTGCTAGGCTAACCAATGAAATCTGGCTGTACGCCGGAGCGACACGGAAAGCTAACAAGCGCTTAACTGTGGTTTTAAATCTGTCTCATTCGCGGTACATTACACTTCTCCAACGCAGACACCTAAAGCGCATTTTTACATCAGCATACACTTGATCAGCTGTCAGGCTCCCGGAGCCAGTGGACCGCGTCATAAACAAAACAGCTCCACAAAAAATACATCAGCGAGCTTGAGTCAAAGGGCGGGGCGCAGACACCACTCTTCTTCGGCTTCACTGGGATCATTTAGCCTCGAGACTGCCCCCTACTGATGATCCAAGGTGTACGGAGCAAACTAGGGGTGGGCTGGCATGCGTGTGTCATGGGATGCACAACAGAGAGTTTTGCATTAGGCTATGTATAGAGAATTCACCACAGACTACAGTAATTTCTGAGGCTGGAAAAACACTGTAGTCACCACAGAAACCATAAATTAAAATCTAAAAACTGAAAGTTTGAGGGAGAGAGAATTTGCTTCACAGAAACATAGACCATGTTCATCGGGATGATTGAATTTAATTAATAAAGAAACGCGATCGCATTAGCACGGAAGACAAGGACAGCAGTCTCCCACTGAACAGCTCCTCTGCCGCCTCTGGTGGGCGTTGTCCAAGGTGTAAAGCATGTCCAATACCTCCAGTGTGTCCAATGTTACTGAAAAAGAAAGAAAGAAAGAAAGAAAGAAAATGCATATTTGTGAGCAAACAGTCATAAAATCAGAGTCTTAAACAAATAAAACTCACCTGTGCTTAATTCAGTGTTCACATGATGTGAACTAATACGTTTGTTTTTACAGTCATAAAACTGTTCAGATCGATTCAGGACATGCATGGTGCTAAGAGGCTCAGTGATAGCAGGCTGGCTGCAGCAGAAAAACATGATCAAATACATATGAAATGCCTCAGGCTGACCTGGAGAAATCTGGAGTTCTAGTTTCAGCCCATACACTTATACACCATACCAAGTTGGCTCCATTGGTGAATACCAAGGAGGACCCCACTCATGAAAGAAAAGCACATAAAAGAAGCCTAGTGTTTGCAAACACTTGAAACTTTCATAGATAGATAAGCGGAGTTTCTGGGATAATGTTCGATGATAGATGAAAGCAGAGTAGCTCTTTGGGAATGCAGTTCATCAGTTTGTTTGTAAGTGATGAAGGTGTGTGGAGCTGCTTTGTAGCCTGTGGTACTAGATGCATTAAATTTATCAAAGGAAAGATGACATCAGAGGATACTGAGAGCATTTTAGAGCAAAACATGTTACCCCTTGTCAGAAAACTAGGTTTGAGGCGAAGGTCTCGGGTCTTTCAGCAGAACTAAAGCAGGCAAAATTTTGAGTTCATCATTTCACAAGTACAAGTGTTTTTTTTTTGTTTTTTTTAAGTATAACCTTGGGCGTTTTTGGAAAATATTATGGTTATACTAAACGAATTCATTCAGTTGCATTTATTCCTGAAGATATTCTTGTATATGTTCTTTAAATTCAGGAGTGCTAATAATTTTGATGACTGTATCTGTGTCAAACCCCTAATTTTTTACTTACTCTTAACATCTTTTCTGTAATTCTGAATCCCACTGGATTCCAGATATTCCCTTCCTTATGCAGAGTTTTCTTCCTTGATTCTTCTTGGGCCCTGCACTAGTATCAATATTTATTTCACAGTTCAAATACTCCCTCCTTTCCTGCCAAGCACCATTTCTTCATGTTACATTAAAGCGTCCCATTTCTCCTACTTTCAGCTTATCCTCTCTACAAGCCCTTGCATACTAAATAAAGAGGCTTTTTACTGCATCCTCCTTGAACCGTTTACCTGTGTAACTGAAGAGGGCCACTCACTGTGATTATCAAAAATATTTCAAAAACGAAAATGAAACACAAATAACTGATCCTGGAGGGTTTGTGGGAATCTTTAATTACTTCTGCCAAGGTGGTTAGGTTTCACTCATTGTCTGTTTGCTTCTTGGTTTGTTTATTGTGCGATCACACAAAAATACTGAATTGATTGGCACCTAACTGGGTGAAGAAATGTGACATGCAGGGAAGAAGTCAATAAATTTGTGGGCAGTCCATGATCATCCACTCTGAATTAGATTTCTTTTTCTGAAGCTTAATGTACGTTACTTGACATTAGCCTTGATAGAGGGCTGCCATCTTGTTAATACCCTTCCAATCATAAACCTTGCAGGACTATTATCAGTTGAATACTCCATTAATTGCAAGTGCAGCACATAGAGTGAGAATAAGTAAAACAAATTAGAAGCTGCAGGTTGCACTCATTCACATTTAAGCAGACACAATGAACAACTGTCGAACACTTCAGCAGTATAACCACTGAATTTAAAAGTCTGTTATTCAATCAAAGCACTCCTTGTTCCAGATCAATGCATCAGTTGATTAATAATGAGCTTGCAATTTAACTGCTGATTTGAGAGGACAAAAAAGGTAGAGGTGGTAGGCGTGCGTATTGAAAGAGACACAGTGCATTTTAATGAATGCATACATTATTTTCCCTCGGTTATATTATAATTAGAGATTGAAGTTTCCCAGGCCTGATTTTTTAGATTATCAGTTGATTAATATTAGATTATTGTTTAGGTTTCTTGTGGAAGCTTCGAAGTGTGGAGACAAGGGGTGCATATGTGTGTGTAAGATGGAGAGTTATTATACAAGCAGATACATAATCTTCTCCATAATTGCAATGTAAATTAGCAGTTGTAAAAACAGGTACAGCTGTGCTTGTTCCTTGCTTGAAATTTCCACCTCAGTCATTATCCTGTTACACTCAATTCGTTATACTTCTGCTTTCTTTTTTAATCACCCATGTTGCACTTGGGTGCATTTTCTTTTTGCATTTACCACATAGTGTGTGTCCTTGTTACAATCATCTTTAAAACAAGTGATGTTCTATAATATATATAGACTTATTTATATTTCTATTTATTCATAAGAGGAAGTGTATAGATTTCGTGGAAACATCAGCTGTGCGGATTTACACTATAAATTGCCATAAATAATGGTTTAGGGCAAAGCAGTGTGGATATTTCCTTCAGACCTCAAAGAGGACTCTTCTTTAGACCCCACTTTATTTAGTAACGGAAGTTTTGAGCCAATGAGAAAAGATTGCCATACTCTTCCGCCAATGGAAAGTTTGGATGCTCCAGCTCTCCTAGTAAGCGACAGCCCCATTGGATAAAACAAGGAAGGAGGCTCTGCTGGTATAAGTGGATTTGAGGGCTTGGAAGGAAAACAAGGACGCTAGTTAACGTTGTCTCGGCGTTGAAGGTATGAAATCTGTTTTTTAAAAGTTTAAAGAGTCTATTTAAGATACAGACAGGGATTGGAATATCATATATAATGTGCTGACCTCAATAAATAGCAGGTTGACAGATACTTACAGCCGTTTGTTGGTGGTGGCAAACCGACCAACCAAGCAGACTAACTAATAACTAACCCAACTAACTCATGTTAAGATCCCGGTCGTTCACGCTGTTGTTAGCTAAGGTAACATGGCTGGTGATGACTAACTGTAACTGACTTGACACGCTTTCGGTCAACTGTCCGTGTCCAACGTTTATTTCAAGCTAGCAATGTTAACGGTAAAGGGTTAGCTTAGCTTGTTAGCTTTAGCCTGTGTCTACTGGAGGTGTAACGATAGTATTGAGGCAACATGGCCAGAAATACAGCAGAGCTCCGGCGTGACAAGGTTGCTTCTTGTTGTTTAATCAGTTGTTTAGTCTGTCTGTGAAACGCTCACCTTTTAAATCGCGACAGCCTTTAGCTTTTGCTAGCAAGTCAGCTACCTCGCCATGGACTTAGTTTCTGTCACACTTAGCTTTAAAAGGACTCACCTCGTTGACGTGTTGACTAAGAGCTACAGCACGAAGCCACACAGAGGATAACTGACAACTCCATCAGTCTTATGTCATTACAATCATGTCATATCACGTTTAACGAGCTACAACATCGGATCAGGGAGTGACTTTTTAAGTAAACTTTACTGGCTCCAAATTGACGTGTGGACCTGTTAACCATTCTTGTTTTTGTTTTTTTTTTGTTTTTTTTAAATCGATATAAATACTGCGCCAGTTGTTCCGTGAATATTATTAGCTGGGTTTTCAGAATAATAGATGAAGGTTGCTCTTTCAACTAACGCACATGACGGATATTTTTAGTTTCCATTAGCCTAGTTCTTTGTAAAGCAACAAGTTACAGAAATACGATGCAACTGTCACATTTTAGCAGGGGATGGGGGGTCGAGAAACACGCATACATCTTGCCATCGATTTCTGTAGGACAATGTGTATCTTAAATTAGCATGAAAGCAATTATATTCACATTACTTTAGTTTCATGAGCAACACAGCCACAGGCGGTGATTGTCATGAGCAGGATGTAAAGGCTTTGAAACGTACAAATGTGTGATTAATTTGAAAGCAATTTCAGAAGATTTTATCTATAATCTATATCTCAATTGTCAATCTCAACAGTTTTATCTTGTTTTCTTGGCTTAAAGTGAATGTTTTTTTGAAAGGAAGGAAGACTCAGGGTAGATATTAAAATTGACGTGTTTGTAATTTTAGGTGTGGTTTTGGTGAGGGAATGGAGCACCCTATACATAGAGGGGAGACAATGCCCATTGGACTGCATGACAGGTAATGTCCAGTATCACATATACCTTTATTTCTTTTGCCACTGTGAATAACTGTGTATTAATTCGCTTTCATTTTTCATTCTTGCCTCAAATCCTATAGCTGTTAATTGACAACAATCATTGTGAAAGGAGCTATGTGAAAGATTTTCTTTTTATTTCTATTGCTCTCAACATTAATAATTGAAGGTTAATTCATGATTGACCAGTCTGTTACTGCATATATTGCAGCAATTATCAGTCCTTACTATGAAATAGCTTCCACTTGGAGTTAGAGGAGTTAATCAGGTAATCCCTGATTAGAGTGCAGGAAAGAAAAGCAGAAGGGGTGAGGTGCTCAATGACCACTGCTGACCACGCAGTTTTACCTTATGAAATGAGGGATATAACAGTGTTTCTGCTACATGAATTTTCCTGTTGCAATCTTCCAGATACATTTAACTTGTGTTTTTTGCCAGCAGACACTCACACAGCCCTTGTTATAGACAGAGAATGAATTGGGTGATTTTTAACTGGGCCCAGTGTTGATGCTGGCAAACAAGCAAATATTTTCCTGAGCTGACCCACCTTATCCTCTGCCAGAAATGAACAACAAACCCTTTGCATAACAGAATCTGTGATGGATCATGTACTTTGCTGTCAAGTAAATAATATAAGCATATGAAGCTGCATCCAACATGGCACACATTGGCCACTGAAAAACATCCTTTAGTCGTCTTAGTTTGCTTGTCTTTGTCTGATCACAGACTCATTGTACAGTGGCTTGTGTTTAGGCAAAACAATGCATTTAAACTTGAACTAAAAGACATTAAAAGTTGTTTTTCGATAATTAGAGTAACTTCTGTTGTTTTGGTGTGTTTATGTGGCCGTTACTCTGCTGTACCAGATGAGATGGAATATGTTGGTTCTAAATTTGGCAACACTGCTCTGTTTCCTTTGGCATCAGTGACAAATGAGGACAAAAACCAGAGAGAGGATGGAAGAGGCTGTCTTACATTATGTCAGTACTGTAAATCATCATGTGAAAAGAGTTGTTCCTGGAGACAATTTTGTGTTATACTCTAACCAGCAGGGAAGGGAGGAATAACAAAACAACGATGCCTGCTACTGTTTGTATATTTGATTCTGCACAGCATTTAGTCTGTCGAAAATATTGTAGATAGGGTGTAGTATGGCTGCAATATGTTTTGGACATTGATAATTGGCAAAATAATGTATTTATGGATGTGGAAGTGAGTATCAGCAAATCTCATTCAGTTCATTAAATGTGATGCACATTTGACTTATCCATGTTGACATAATGGTTTGCTAGTCTGGTGAGTGTGCTCCATACATATATTGATCCATACATACCATACCATCCCGGTGCCATACATAGAAAGGGCATTTTACATTTGAACCATCAGCTTGACAGACAAATTATGTAATTGTGACATTGTTAAAGACAAAGTAAAGAAAATTAGTTGTATTGGTTGCATTGCTTATTATTGCTCAGTATTGCTTGTGTTTAACATGTCTTTTATCCAGTGGTTTTGTTTTAGCTGTGATTGGTAAATACAGTTGTGGTTGAAGTTTGCATGATGAGTGATATAGACATAGATATTATGTTTTCAGCTGTGTTGTTCAAGACAGGTTCAAGTGAGCTGGTCAAGGTCCACTTTACTCGGAAGATGTAATGAGTGTAGATGAAAGTTCAAATATCATATTTATTGACTTATTCTGGTTTTGACTGGTATATTTTGTGCTGTGGGCTGTGTTGGTTGCATAGACTCATAGATCAAAATTAGACATGCACTTTGAAATACCAGTGAAAGGGGCTTGGACAAAAGATTCCTCTCTACTTTGCTCTATGAACTGAACTGTGACTTTGAACTTTTTAGCTCAGATGGAAGTGGGTGGAAATGCTACAATGTCGAGGTAAGGCCATTCTGCCACTTAGAGTATAAGTTGATGAGGCTGGAGGTACAGGTGGTAGAAGGTAAGGAAAAGATCAAGATGTAAAGGAATCTTATCTTGCCGAGGAAAATTGTAAACAGCTGCCAGCTCTGTGATTTTGAAAGTAAGAAAAGACAACATTAGGTAGTTATTCAGCTTAAAAAGGGTATCATCTGGTTTCTTTTTCGTTTGTAATAATACTGTAGTAGAGAGAACTACACTGGTGCAGGTTGGTTGGTGGTAGAGTGATCAGTAGCACTGCAGCCAACAGAATCTGTTACTGGAAGCAACCTGTGTTCCCACATGAACACTTGGTTTGGTTTTTTTCTGGATGCTCTCAACGTGTCAAGAATACAAATACAAACAATATTTTTCCACCATAACCAGAAACTTAAAGGAGCCATTTGTAAGTTTTGCTATAGCCATAGTTGGCATTAAGAGTTGAGTACTTAGAAATAGAAGCAAAAGAAGAGTTGTTTTCCACTGCTATTGCTTCTTTTCTTCTACTGGGGTCATGATGCTAACAAGCTTTCCCTCTAGCCTGGTTGGGCTGTCTGGTCACTTTCCAGTACTGAGTCACTTTAGCATCCATTCGGCCCTGAAGAAGCACTGGTGAGAGGACATATTCTAACCTCTTGTTTTATCAGTACAATGGTTGAAGCTCTCACCACCACAACACTTACAAATAGCTCCTTTTAAGGTATTAACCATAAACCACAAAGTTCGTTGCATGTCACTACCAAATAAGGGCAATAAATGATGCATTTCACTACCAAGTATAGGCATGAAATAAACAATAAGTGTTTTCATACATGTTTACTTTTTTTTAAACATTAAAGACTTGCCAACATAGACATTTTTCAGCTTTATGCTTGTTGCCCTGTTCTCAAAATGATCACGTATGAAAGACTTTGCTGAGGTAAGCTGCCTTATGATATTCAATGTGGCATCCAGCAGTCTTTGCTTTGATGATGGCAGTAACCTTGACATAGTAAAGTTTTGAGTTTACCTGGTGAATGACTCTGAGGTTGAAAGACTGATATCTTGAAAAGAAAACAAGGAATTTTGTCAGGTACTTTTGGGGCTTTTTTTAACTGATTAGGATAGGACCATCGGGAGTGATGGGAAAGTCAGGGAGAAAGAGGGGATGACGTGCAACAAAGGGGCGCACGTTGGATTCAGACCCATGGCTGCTGCAGTTGGGGCAAAGCCTATGTGAGAGACCTGGAGTCCCAGAAAGGGAGGAGTTTTAAACTGGTTGTGCCATTTTCCTGCAGTTTGCAGTTGCCATTAGGTAATACGAGATGTTTTCTTTGTTGGTCCAACTTAATTGATTTACTTTGACATTGTCTGTCTCCACCCATGAAAGCTCTAAAATAAAGTTCATTTATCCCCCTTTTTTGTTTAGCTAGAACACCATGTCCAAAAATGATGTTGAAAAAGCCAATAGGGTTTTGGATTTTTCAAAAACCTATGGGAGCAAGTTTTCTGAATTGTCAGTTAATTAAACCTCACAAATCTCCAAGTGTTAAAACTTTACCCGAAGGTGACATTTCATATGGTAAATAAGATAAAATAATAATTTAAATCTTTATCATTTCATTATTACATTCGATGTAAATAGTTTTCTGAAAAACAAAAGATAAACTTAATGCCTGGATTTCACAGTATAAGGAATAACTGGGGATCACTGCATAGTCGGAGACATTCAATTATTATTTCATTATTTTTCATTCAGTTATTTATTATTTTATATATTTGGTAGATTAGATCTTATCATTTTACTTGCACATAACCACATGTATAAACCACAGAGGATAGTACAGTGATTCGGTTTGGAGTCTCTCCTGCTACTTCTACCACCCATCTCGCTTTGACCTCTTCCCATAGCAAACCCAGAGCTGTAATCACAACTCCTTTAACAAGGTGGCACTGTTGCTTAGCTACTGGGCTATTCGCAGACCCTGAAAGGGTGATGGGAAGGCAGGGCTTCTTCCCCCTCCTACCACGAGACAACCGTGAATGCAGCAGGGCAAGCAGTCGTGGTGGATGCAATCTATTGGCTTCTCAGTGCTGCCGCTAAAGTCACAACCCTGACTGTAGCCTGCACTGCCTCTACCAGTGTATTTCTATAGCTGCTGCTGCTGCTGCTGCTGCTGCTGCTGCTGCTGCTGCTGCTCTCCCTCCCCCTTAAATGGTGTGGGCAGAGTGGGATGGAAGACTGCATTGGAAACCTTTTCATGGAAATGGTCTTTGCTGTTGGTATTGCTGTAGCACCATTCTGGTGACAACAACATGCCGTTGAAATGGAAAAGCGGTTCTCCCGTCAGCTGGAAATTCCCAGTGCCAGTTCTTAAGACATCCAGGTCCTCACCCCTTTCGCCTGCATACATGTGAGTAAGAGCTAAATGGCATTTGCATTATACTGTTGTGGCAATGCATATGGAGATGGATTTCGTAGCTTTTTGTGAATATTTTTTATGGAAATAATTGTGACATTATTTTTTGTTGCTGCCCTAATTAAGCAGAATGCGATCGAGCCTAGGAGTGTGTCAAGAGATTTGCCTTGTCCAGCGTGTATTTTATGGTTCGCTGGCAGACTGCTTTTCTCATGGGCAGTAGGACTCATTTTGCTGCTAGTCTGGACATGGCAAGCATCACATCCCTGACTCTTGCCCTCTCCCTGTGGCTATGTTTATTTGGGAAAGGGGACTCAGCAGCTTGGGAGGAGCCTGCCTTTGTCAGGATGTCTGGCGTGCCCTGGTTTAGAAGCTATTGTCATCTGCCACTGTTCAGGAGGGGAGGAGGGGGGTTGGTAGAATGGAAGTGCCTCACACAGCTTCTCTCCATCCCCTCTCTTTACCCCTTTTCTCTAAGCTCGGCTGAAAAGGGCAAGTGTCTTGTTTGACTTTTGATCAGTAACATGGCTATGGCCAAAAAAACAGTGAGAACCGAAAATCATGACAAACAAAAAGCTAAAGGTAATTTCATAGGCTAATAGGGCTTACTTGGATGGATTTTTACAAAATTGGATTTCTACAGTCTACAGCTATGCAGCTTTACTTATGAGCTTAAGAGCTTAATTTTACTAGTTTTACAGAAATATTTATTTTCCTGCATCACAGCAGGAAAGATCTGTGCTCTGTTTTGGTACGTTTTTTCTTTAAGTCCTCAGTGAAACAGCTGATATTTGCATCAAGGTTTATTGTAAATGCACAAAATATGGTACACCTTTACTTTCTTTGCAGTCCCGAACCCCTACACAAGCCTTAACTAAATTATATCACTTTGTAGGCTCTTTACAGAACGACACAATGCTCCACTGTTTACATTATTTATGCCACTGACTCACTCATTAAGGATTTAATCTTTATTTAACCAGGGTCATGTAATTGGAACACACTGCCTCACAGATTATTCATATCCACACCTGGAAGCCGCCCAGAACAATTATTACAAAAGCGGTTATTTTAGTGTTGTTGCTAACACTGTGGTGTGCTCTCAGCAATATGAGTTATTAATGTAAGTCAAAAGTGTCTGTCATGTTTGATAATTTATGGGAAAGGTTGGACTCAAATTTCCATGTTAATCTCCATCTTGTCCTTGAAATACACCATTCAGCAGATATATAGAACGTGCATGTCATTGATGGAGATTGCTTGGGTTCTTGATGTATGATGAAGCCCCTTCTAAACACAGAGACCACAGATACAGAAAATGTATTTCTCGCAACTAAATATTCTTGATAGTGAACTGGCCTTTTAAGCACGGAAACATTTCTTATTGCTTAAATTAATACACTTTTTTTTTTTTTTTTAGAATTGCAGTGTTTCTAGTGTCATATGATTTGGGATTTCCATATAAACAATAACAAACCAGTGACATGCAATATAGATTTGGCTAGTTGGCGTCTTTTTAGCCACCAGTATCATTTTGGCATAATGGCAGATGGCGAGAATCTAAATTCGTATCTTAAAGCCCAGTGTGGCTCGGCCCCACCAGACCACCTTCTATTTTGAAACGTGTATATTGTAAGCTGTGTTTTTAGGCAGGCTGATATTGGGCCCCCAATTATAGGTTACTCTGTGGCCAGGGAGAAGTCACTCTTTATAGGCCCTTAGAGTGTTTGGCCTCTGTCTGTTTGGCCTTGGAGACATTTTTAACTCGTGTGTCGGTAAGGTAATCTTTGTGGATGTAACCAAAGCAGCAGAATGATGGAGGACACAGGAGAGAGAGAGAGGGTTTTTGCTATATCTGACGTACATAATGTATAAAGAATTAAGCACTGTTTGCACATTGTGCTTGGCTGTTTTGCAACCACTCTAATCTATATATAGACTAGTGAACTGCCTGTGGTGCAGATTTCATGCTAGCGAGGAGTGGTAAAGGTTCCCTGCCAGTATGACCCATGGAATAATCTTCAGCTCAGTTTGAAGTCATCGGGTTTATCTTTATTTCCACAAAAAAGTCCTTGAAATGAATGTCATCCCTTATTGTCCAGTGATTCAGTGCTAAGCACTTAATATGTGTGACTGCTGTCTTTAGTAATCACCTCTTGGAGGCATCATGAGCCAGCACCCTTAACCGCAGCACCGCCTGTTCGATTCCAGTCGGGGGTATTTAGCACATGCCATTACACCTTTTCTCTCTCCCCTTGTATCTCGTCGCTCTTTGTCAACAATCTGATGTATAGAAATCAATCTTTCAAAAACAGTCTAAAATGCAAATCACATCATATTCTGACCTTCATATTTTTACCTTTACTCTTTTAGCATCTTATCTGCTGCTCTCCCTTGGTACTTATGTATGTATATATTTTGTTCAAGTGTTGAGATGAACTTAATGCCAGTGTGACGGGCAGTTTAAATTCCATACAGATTGCAGGTAAAATAAAAGCTTTGACAGTCTGTTTTACAGACTTCTGTGAATGTTGATGCTTCACATGTCTCATGTGGCTGTCAAATCCTGCTGCTGCTGAGTCCTCTGAGCAGCTGCTTCAAGATGGGTTTTAGAGTCTCTGAGGTAAATGGCGTGCGTACATTTCTTCAAAGCCCACTTCATTAACAACTCAGATACATTTGTAGGATTCATTTAAACAATTAATGTGTTCTAAAATAACTAGAACAAAGTTGATGTGACAGCTGACCTTAAACTGGATAAGAGCTCGGTTTTCTCTGGAGGATTTTCATTTTACTTTGACTTTGAACATCAACTTCCGCTGACAGAAAAGACATTTTTTATGGTTAAAGATTCATAAAACTGTGGAATTACACTCAAGGGCCTCACCAGATATATCACAGTATAATTTATGTGTTAATTGGACTCGGGGATGATGTATAAGTTGAGATGTTAAAACTACAACGCTGCTCTTAGCCAGTCTATTGTAGTTTTTTAATGGAGGCAAAGTTTTAACTAGTTCAGCTGAAAGAGTGTGTCTGAAAAGAAGACATTACCAGTGAATGATCAATAAATGCCTGGCTGGGTATCACATTGATGTGAAACAGCATTATGATAATTTACAGAAAACATTTTCCGTGAGCTTGCTCAGTTGTTTGCTCGAAAACTGAAAGCGACCATTGAATGCCACCTTCCTGAGAGCAACATCTGCCAATGTTTTTAAATGAGGCCAGTATTGTGTCATGGGTTTTTGATATTCATAAGTGTCCAGCTTCATGTGCACACACACATGCAATGCACAAGTCCCATGTCAAACCCAGTCACTTGTGCCTTGCTGTGGTGTGAATGATCAAATTGAGAGAATTGCAATGGAGCTTTTAATTTACCTGCCCTTTGGAGTTGACATTAAGTTCTTGCTGACTTGAGGCCATTTTGTACAAAATGCTGTAGCCACCCAGGGATCATTTATTTTCACTGAAAGGCCAGAGGGGGAGGCTCAGCCAGTCTGAGTGGCAGACCATCAAGTGAGTTCAGTCAGGTGAAACAGTCATGCCTGTGCTCATCACACACACACGGCGCACAGGCAGAGACGTACACACATATCCATGCTCAAGGCTGATCTTTAATGAAATTGGGTGGAGTTTCACCTCAGAGTTGACCAGTCAGTGGATGTCATTATGTCTGACAAAGATTAATCGTGAAAATTCCAGCGCTTCGTAGAACTCCCCCACTGGATAGATAATCAGATTCACAATGTTCCTGTTCACAGGTCACAGTGTGGCTTATAATGAAAGGGTGGAAAAACAAGGAAATCCCCCCAAATAAGTGTGATTTATAACGTCAATAATAGCAAACCTCTCAGTCCCAACACATTCAGTGGGTCAGGTCAGCACTAGTTTACCACCTCCATCTTTTTTATACTTGCCTTTTTAAAGGGGTGTGAGATTTTCCTACTCATTTCCACTATTGTTCCTCCCTCACTGCCTTTGACTGCTTACATCTGGCCTCACACAATGGAAGGTGTACCAGTCCTGGGAAATAAAAATATATAAATTTCAATATAGCCGACCTTAAGTGACACCTTTTTTCCTTTGCTCATCCCTTGCGTTTTTGTTCTGACTCTGAATTCAGTCCTTGGGCACATTTACCCAGCCTAGTCTACATACTGCATGATAAATAATTCCACAGCGACAGCACAGAATTACATTATTTGTGTCTAAGTTATAAATGTAAACATGTATAAATAAAGTTATTATTATCATGGCTGTCCTTTCTGATTACACGCACTCAGCTGGATCATGTTCCTCCTTCTAGCATGCTTTAGGTTAATTTAGTGTTTGGTACATGTGGACAGATTGCTCCACCCACGCACAAACACACTCTGATGCTTATTTTTGCTTACTTGTGATGCAGGTTGACACTGTAGTTTTGAGACTTAATTTTAGGTACTCATGAATTCCCCAGCCCTTTCTGATGTGAAAGCCTTGACCTTAAAGTGCTCTATGATTATAAAGTTTAATTACAGACTCATTATAGCGTGCAGACGGCTACGATTATGAGCAGTGATTGGAGCAATTATCTGGAGATCATGGCCAGTCTGTCCTGGGCAGAGTGAGCCGCAAACACCTATTGGAAATATCAGTGTGTCTAATGTTTAATAGTTTCCTAGAAAGTGCTTATTTACATTTGATCAAAAAAGTGAGAAGATGCACCACAGCGGAGAAAATCAGATCAAGGATAAACCTACAGGTATCACAATATCCAGTTTAAAATAAAAAGTCAATGTGTGGCCTCCGGCTTTTAAAGTATTTACACTGGAGTCTTTGTGAGTAGTGCATTGCAACTGTCCTTTCAGTTAGTTAGGACAGGGCATCAAAGAAGTGCATCAGAATGGGGAGCGCGAACATTTGTCCGACGTACGGGACTCAGATGTTTGAAACAGTCTGAACTGGATCGATTATGGCTCGTATTTTATATGTTTTGTTCGCATTTGAAAATATCTATATCCATAAAGACGATAAACACATTCACATTTTCAAGCATTGTCAGACTTTAGAGGCACAAAAGTCTGTTTGATGGAACGGAGAAGGTATGCGAGAAGAACTTAAAGACTGCACAACTGCCTCGTTTTCTCTCTGTAATGCTTCTCGCTTTGTGTGGTGGGGAAAGGGAATCAAGAGCTCCACTCAGTTCTCTGAAATATGGAGAGAAATCTCACAGTAACCATATGGCTATAGTCTCATTCTAGTTTTGGTGTTTGGAAATGTTGGGCATGCTGATAAGTAAGCAGAATATTTTTTTTGAAATGTTATAGTCAGAGCAATAGTAGAAATCCAGGTGATGCTTTACTTTAGATTTACAGCTGGGGCTTTAGTTTAATACTGCTGCTGACATAGTCTTGGTTTGCGTGATGGAAGGTATTTCTATTTTCTGCGTCTCAACAAACTGTACTTTAGTGTTACTGCTTTTATAAGATTTTTTTTTTGTCTCCCAGGAGGAGAAGCAGTTCAACATGTAGCTTTATTGCATTGCTGCACTCATGACTGGGATGATTCTTCAGTGTAGGTGTCTGACATTGCTCTTCTTGCTACTACAAATGGGGATTTCCCTTCTGACACCACACATCACTTCAGAGGTTTTCAAAGAGTTGTTTAGTTTCCATATGCCTGATCACCTTTCCTTCGCTCATGCCTTTTCTGTTTTATACCTGAGTGGGTTTGGAGCACCAGCCAGACTGTGGGAGTCCTATGATGTTTTTGTCATTGTTGTTTTTTTGGTGTGTGTAAAAACTGCTGCCTCATTGTCTCACTGTCCCTTTTGCTCTCAGGCTCTTCCTGTATTCCTGCTACAGTGATGTCACATTAGTCCACTGTAACCATAAGCAACTAGAAAAATGTAATAAACTTGTAAATGGCTGTGTAATGCAGTTTGTAGAAAAATTAGTCCAAGGAAAATGGGCCGCAATCAATTTTACTACACACACTTTATTTAGGATGTCTGACTCTTTTACTAAGTGTGCTTCTTGTCTCCTGTGAGTAGAAGCTGTCAGAGTCTGGAACCATCTTCATAAAGATAAAAAAAAAAAAAGTGCGATACAGACTTAATCACCCTGCACACAGTCATTTCTAATGGCTTTTAACAGACCACATGGAAGCCAACACTGGCCAGTGAAAAGCCATTCCACAATACTGCTAATTCATTTCTTGTGGTGGTGATGTTGTCGAGGAAAGATTAAGTATTTTTTCATTAAATATAGACTTGAAAAAAATATGTGTTGGACCTGTTCTTTTATCATGGGTGAAAGTATTTTCCAGTAAATTCCACTAGACAAGTTCTTAGTTATTTTGCTCCAGAAAACTGTGGCATTGCTCTTTCAGATGTTCAGAACTTGAAATAGATGAGATTAATAAAGTTTCCATCAATGCATGGCTAAACATGACAAGACAGCAAAGCTATACTCATTAATCTTTTAAGACGCTTCCTCTGTCATCCCTGGGAAAAGTGAAGTTGAGTTTAGCTTCCTGAACTGTCACTGATGGAAGGATGTTTTTTAAGCTTTCCACTGACATGAAGGGAGTAGACGGACTGCTCCCCTTGTTACTTCACTACTTCTTTTCCAGTCCTGCTGCTTCTTAATTTTCCCCAAGGCTCCTTTTTTTTTCCTTTTAGCTCTGCTCAAAACCTAGATTGATGAAAATGGAGGTAACTTTGCTGCTCCGGCATTAAAATCGTATTCATACAGTAGCATATCACGCTTCTTACTTGTTCTTTTCATGTGTTAGTTAACAATGTCTTTTCCAGGGCGTATTGTTGGGAAGCAAAGCCTTGTGGTAAATTGGTCCATAGTGTAAACACAAGCAATCACTTCACTCCTACAGACCGTAGCCCTTTTATTTCCACACAGGATGTGTTTTTATTTGTTGTTGAAACCTGAAATGAAAACCTTCCTCTGCACCGTAGCTATGATGATTCTTCTCTCTTGTAATTGGTACAGCTGTTAATGTGATTGGAGATCTAAGATACTAGTCGTAGTATCTAGAAATGCATAAGCATGAGAGCATAAGCCAGCATCGTCTTCTTATAAGGCCCATAGATAAAAAAACGTTTTTACCTTTTTCCTATAATTTATCATTGCCAGCAGCTTGATGCCAGTGTTTTATATTTGTGATATAAAACACTGACCGTTTAATTTCCCTATAGTTTCAGTTTTTTCCCATCATAATACCCTCTAGGTGATAAGTATCATATCATATGTGTCATAAGTGTGATATTTTGTTAAGTGTGAGAGCAATATGCTGCAGTGCATTACTGCATACAAGTTCATCTGTAAAAAAAACAAACCAATGTATCTGAGGATTCATTTTAATCTTTAATTTATCATGTATATTATTATGTATATATTATCAAATATAATGAATTTCCCTTTGGGATGAATAAAGTAATTCTATTCTATTCTATTCTATTCTATTCTATCAACCTAATTAGAAT
>OMNW01009778.1:6769-19695 GCA_900303245.1 Selene dorsalis | reverse complement strand
CCCCCCCCCCCCCCAAAAAAGAAAAAAAACCCCAAAAAAAACAAAAAAAACCCAAAAAAAAAAAAAAAAAAAAAAAAAAAAAAAAAAGAAGAAGATACACATGAAACTGTCTTAAACCTAAAATAAAGTAATAATTACGATCAGCAGCAGGCATTTGACAGACTAATAGTTTGTGAATTCTTTCTGTGATGTTTAATAAATGATTTTTGCACTGGTCAGCGTGCCGAGCTCTACACCTTTATTCATAATTAGCGTCAAACACTCTCTGGTCATGGATACCGCTGGAGATTCAGTCTCTGGTGTCTTATGGAAGAGCAGGGCTTTTTATGTGGGATGCTGTAGCTCTTGTCTTCTTTGTTTCGTTCCGGCAGCCACCAACACTCCTTTGTGGTTTGGACAACCCACTCTCTCCTTGCTGCCTGTCCGACTTACCACCTGACGGGGTAAATGTACCAGTACATTGCCTGTGCTGTGTGTCAGTGTGATTGTGACCGCTGTTTAAGCCGTGCCAGTTTCTCAGCGTAAAGTGGTGATGGTGATGGTGGTGTTCACAAATTCCTATTAGATGTGGTCCATTGTGCTTTCCTTGTAAAATGTTCTGTATTACTGATCCCATCCTTTCGTTGTCATTGTAAAATAATCATCAAGGTTTGTATTCAGTAGACCGTGAGCATGTAAAGGGTAGATCATAGATGTGTACCTAGTTTTCCTCACCTCTTGTTGTAGCAGAAATCTCCATGTTTTTGTCCTTGTTTTGTCTTTTTTGTTGACGTACCCTCATTGGTCCTTGAATCTGTTCCGAAATTCCTGTATGGCATGTGAAAGGAATGACAATTAGATTCAACCTGACTTTCTCCTAATGTTTATCCATCATATGCCCCAAATGTCTTTGGCCTGATCTTCTTGGACTGTAAGACTGCAGTCGACTGTTAGTCTGCTGAAGTCTTATTGGTGTGTTCAACTGCAAAGATGTGAGGTGACATGAGGTTACACCAAACATTTGATCAGTCAGCCTTTGTCAGATTTGAGGTTGGCTCAGATATCAGAACCCTAAAGTGAACTTTTTGAGGGAGGAAAAGAGAAACCTTTTATTCTACAGTTCCTTAGGTAAGTGGCCATGAAACCTTTTTTTTCTCAGCAAGACTAAATATGTCAGATTATACCTAAAAGAAAAAAAAATACTGCTTCTTAATCCAATGACATTCCTAACTATATTGTACAGCCATAGCAGTACTGATATGTGCCATGGGAGGTAAAATTTTTTCCTCACCTCCAGGTAACCTTGGATAATTGTGACTCACAACTTTGCAAATAAATTTCATTGTTATTCATTTACAGGGTGATTTCTTTTGGATTTATTTTCTTTTATTGCATAGCATAGAGAACAACTCCCAGCATTTACATTGTTTGTACTATGTAATGGTTACTCAAAAGATAATAATTATAAATATCACAACAGTTTCAAATTAATATGCACATTGTGAATGTCACAGGACCATTTCCTTCTCTATTCATAAACAAAGCAAAGTGAAACAAAGGTGAATGCTCTCATTTGCCCTAATGGATCCTTTTCTTCCCAAATTAAAAGCAGAGAACATAATAATAATAATAAAATGCCAGCTAAAGCATGTTGTCTTACTGAGGGGGTGCATTCGACATGTTTTTTAAGTTGCCGGTTTGTGTGTACTTCTTGTCTCACAGTTGAGTTATAGAGATAAGCTTTTAGGTTGAAATAACATAAATCCTTTGAATGATTAACATGAGACAGGCTATTGATTCAGCTATTAGGGTAACCTCATCCTGAACCTTCATGGTCAAATTTCTGCTTAGATGTGTCTTAATGTAATGATGGTAATATCTCCTCAGTCCATTTTTGGTGGGACCGCAGCAGCAGGGCCAGCCCTATAATCACCAAAATCCCTGACTGGCTGACTGAGTGATGGTGCTCCCAACACTGCTCAGTGGACTGTCCAGCTGCAGTCTGGTTTCCCAGCTGCTCAGTAGCTGCAGGGAAGCAGAAGAGTGCTCCCAACACAGTGAGCCTCGCCGTCATTGTTATTAAAGGTAGCGGAGGAGTAACTAAACATAAGACGCTCTGAGCAGGATATTGGGAGAGAGAGAAGTCGTCAGTAACCAATGCTACACATCAAACAGAGATAGTTTGATATTAAAAACGCTAATGAAAGACTGTTACATTCTGGAGTTGTAAATAAATAAAGGCTAAACTATTGTGGATCCCGGACGGAGGTTGTGATCTGTGTGTATTTAGGATTGTGTATCCTGGTAGCTCATCTATTAGAGTGAAAATGCTGAGGTTAGTCTTTGCGGCAGCTGCCTGTGTTTAAAGACCAACATACCCTTTTGCTGCATGTTGTCTTCATTTTCTTATTTCTCTGTTTTCCCCCATTTCTCTCACTACAGCACGAAATCAGGATTTGATCCTTGGCTGTCATGTCACATAGGTTTTGACCTAGTTTTGTAAATAGTTTTTAAAGAAAAGAGACACTATATTTTTTTTATTAACATTACAACTGTCATATTCATGAAGGTCTTTGCTGATTACTCACATTTCATAACATTCGAATAAGTAATAATAGAAACGTGTGACATGACAGATGCTCAGTAAGAGCTGCACTGGAAGGGTAACTTGCATACAAGGCCTCTTTTTTTAGAGAAAAACAATGTTCAGAAAACTGAAAAGCTTACTGAAACTGTTTTCCATTTGTGAGTTAAGGATGCACATGCTCCAATCACACTGATCTATATCATGTGCAGTGCAGTTGTAATGCTTATGTATTGAGTCTGGTAAATAAAGAACATTCTTGCAAGAGCTTTTCAGCAGTGAGGACATTTTAGCTCTTTGTTATTTCAATGCATATCTTTTCATCCTGCACCTAGAAAAGTATATTGAACTGTAATTCATCACATCTGTCATGTTTTAGTGTCACAAGCACAGGGGATTGATGAGTGTTGAATACAAAACTGTCTCTCTAAATATGCCCCATAAAATTAATTAGAAGCATAAAAAGCTACATGAAAGTAATCTGGTAAACATTTTAATAGCATTTAGCATGTTTCATTTTAAAATCTTAAATGATGTTCCCACAAAGCACAGATGACTTCTACTTAAAAATGCTAAAACCATTCTGCTGCAAAAAAAAAAAAATCAAGAGGAATTGCTTCATTATATAAATAGTCCACCCAAAAACCATTAGTCTTCTACATCTGACAAGCGCTGCCTGCTCATGGGCCTGTTTGAAGATACAAATCTACTGCAATGCTGGGCCAGACATTTTTGTAAAAGAACATTTTATCAAAACCAGGCCAATCTTCATCTGAAAATGAACGCCTTTTAAGTCTCTGATGCCATATTCATTGACTATTCTGTCATCTCTCTATACAGCATGGAGAATAGTTGTAATATTTTAAGCTCAGTTTTCATTCAGTGTGTGAAATGCAGATTTTTATGCATCATCGTTCACAGCACTTGTGTCTGTGCGTCACCTCTCAGCAGAAATGGTGCAAGTTGAAGGCGCCTTTTACATTTACCACCCCAGTATGATCACTCACAAGTCGTTCCTTTTTGTGTTGCACTTACTTCATTACCTTCTGCGTCACCTCCAGAGTTCCTGTTGATGGGTTGTCTCATATTCTCATGGGATTACACTGTCAACACCAAGGTCTGCTGTTTTTCTTATTATAGAGTTTTGCTTTTGAGCAGAAGCACAGCCTGACATCAGTCAAAGAGGTGCAGTCCACACTGTTGGTTATGACATAACCTTAAGAGACAGTTGTGCTGTTTGCTAGCAGATGATAAATTGTTCCCTGGTTTTTTGATCAATAGACTGTTTAGAATTTTTTGTTCAAATGAACAGTATACTCTAATGGCCATTTTGTCAGCACAAAATCTACCCATATCCAAAGAGTATGCCCCATGGGGCTTGTGAGTCACACTTGTCATCTCTCCACATTCATTCTCTGCGGGGTTGCTAGACATAACACCATAAATTACATCACAGGTTAAGGCCCTAGTTGAAGAAGGTTTTTTATACTTTTGAACAAATATGATCAGACTCCTAGGGCACGAGGGATCTCAATATTAGTTATTATAATTAAGCTTATAATTATTTGAATGATGCACTGGCAAAGTGAACGCAAGTCCTCGTAGCTTGTAGTTTTTCTTTTTTTTCTTGTTTACCATGTGTTGTGTGTTATTTGTTGTTTGGTGCTTAACTTTTCATTGTATTCATCTGACGATGGAGAAGATAGACGTTGAGTTAAACATCCCATACTGGCTGAGGTGAAGAAGCCGTTCTGTGGATGCTGAGCTGGGGATAAGCCAAAGGCTGAGTATGGAGATAGAAGCCTTTTCTATCAATCCTCACGGGGAATCTCAACTCCCCAGCTAACAAATGTGATGAACTGGAAGCATTTGTGAAGAGCCAGCGAGCATATCATCAGTGTAGTCTCATGTGTTTTACAAAGAGCTGATTAAATGGCAACACTCCCAACCGTTGTGTGGATTTACCCGGATTCACTGCAGTACAAGCAGAGAGAGATGCCAAAGCAAGGAGAATGACTAAAGGTGGAGGATTGGTCCTGCTTGTGAATAATATATGGTTCAACCCTGGTCATGTCACAGCACACAGAGGCAGTTGTCTCATGTTGACGCTGTTGTTGTTTTCTCACATGTGAGATCATTTGTGATGCATTCATTGCAAAATCAGGGCATTTTAACCCAGTCACTCTCACCTCTCAACTGACTGGCTTCACTGCCCATAGGAAAATACAAGACACTCTGTCTGCCTTTGTATTGTATACAAATGTCAGTGAGGTTTACACTGCTTCAGCTCTTCCACCACTTGACAAATCAGATTATGATCTGGTTTTTCCTCAGGCTTCCTACAAACCTTGTGGTGAGCAGTAGACTTCTACCTCCTGGCTCAGTCAGAAGCTGAGCACCGGTGGCCAGTGAGTCTGTAAAGGAGTGTTTTGAGAGGATAAATGGGAATTTACTGTTGAAGTTGGAGGAAAATGATACCGGCAAGGACACTGACCTTGACAGAATGGATGAATGCACCATGGACTACATTAGCTCCTGTATGGAAACTGTAATACCAGCAAGGACTGTACACTGCTGTCCAAACAATAACCAACCAAAAAGGAAACCTTCAATGATGTAGATGGTGAAAAGCTCAGGTGCGTGCCACAGGAGCTGAAGAAAAGATTAAAGCATATGAAGCACTACAAAAGAAAAGTAAAGAAGAAGATGCAGCATAACACAGAGGTGTGAAGGAGGACTAGGACCATCACTGACTACAGTAGAAAGAGAATAACAGCCAGGCCACATATTATGATGTAGATAACGCCGATGAGTTCATCCTGTCCTGTCCAGAGGCTATGTGCTGAAAAAGTAACAGGCCTGGCCCTGGATGGTGTGAGTTTATGGTTGAGCAAGGATCTTCAACTTAAGTCTACAAACAGGGAGGAGCGCTGTCAACAGTCCTGTTGTCCTCGTCATAGACATCCTGGAGACCCTGTCATGGCTGCTTCCTCCTTATTTCACATCCTGAACAACCTGACAAAATGACCACAGGACGTCAGGCTGGTTAACAGTGTCTTCAGGACAGTGATGAGCAGCGCTAGGTCTCCACAGAACTGTTTGAGCTCCGTTCCTGTTTACTCTGTGTACCGTAGACTTAAAATACAACAACAAAGCCACATCCAGAAATACTTAGATGGCACAGCTATCAGGACACATGGATATTTGCACAACATCATTTCTGATATAAGGTAGTCACTGTACTTTCATTAGCCATGGTGGCTTTGCAGATTACAACCTAGACATTTTCCCTCAAAATCATCATATGACTGATAAAAGTTGCATTCATCACTAATATTATGGAGGAAAATGTCTTGCAGCTAATGTCTCTGCCATTTTCTGAGCTTCCTTTTTCTAGCTGTTATGTCATACAGATCCTCTAGTGAATTATTTACATTTTTTTTAATCAAGGAAGCTGTTTTCACAGAAGATGAAAATGTGCAGTGGCATACATAATCAAATATGGAAACAACCGGTCACATTTTAGACCAACGAGAAGTTGAGTTTTGTTTTCCCCCAAGGTCACTTTGGGAAGGGTAAAGCATGCCTGGTTCACTTCCCCTTCACTATTTTCCCAACTGGCCCAGGCTTGCAGACCTGCAACTTTTAGGTGGCGATTTGTCCAACAATTAGGCTACCATCACCCAATCCGTCCTTTTAAGCAGTGTCACTTTGAAAAACTTCTCTGTCCTACTTTCTATAAGCTAAAATTAGATGGAAATGCATGTTTTTGGTACCCTGTTGAAGTTAAAAACTTCTTTCCTTTTCCCTAATAGATCCCTCGTGGAGGACGACGACGCTCACATGAAAGTTGCTCTGGGCTATGGTGATATGGGCATTTCTGCTCACCTTCAGGCATCAAAGACTGGAAATACTCGATTTTTCACAAGCAACACACACAGCTCAGTTGTTCTTCAGGTGAGAGTTCAGACACTTGGTGACAATGTGGTGAATGTCAGATATTGATAGTCATGTTTTCTTTTGTGTTCCTTTGGAGTTCATGGAATTGATATTGACTTAACTGTGACCCTAACCCATTTTATACAAGACAAAGGTCTTTCAAAGTTCAATGTATTCATACTACAGTACTACAAATGGAGAAAATGTCTTAATTCGATTTCTTTGCACGCTACAAAATCAAAACTACCTCAAAGAGCCCACGGCGAGAATTACTGGGTACAATTTAATAACTAAGATAATGTTACAGTAATTAAGCAAAAGCATTTGGGATTTGGTTTCTGTCTCATTTGATAGAGTGAGCACAACAAGTATATTTTTAATACATTGCTTATCAAGAATGGAACAGAAAGGCTTTAATAGAATGTGTTAAGTTTTTCGAATGACCTATTTTGTTGTATGTTTTTGAAGTACATGGCATCATATTGACAAAGAACATAAACTATCATGTAATTTGCGTAGCCACACTTGGTGTCCCATGTTGCTAATGTTAGCCATGCTCACCAACAGAGAGGGGAAACGGCTCACACAGAGCAGAGAACTGAAAAATCGTATCAAATCACGCCATTGTCGAAGCATTTCACCACTTACGTTTACGTATAGTTTCATACAATTACAATCAAAGCAGTTGGGCGCTGGCTGTTGGCTGCTTATCAGTCTGTTGGTGTCAGAGCAGAGTAATTGAATAATAATGATTTTTGTCAGCCATCTGATTACACCCTCACAGTACAAACAGTTAGTCTCAGTCTGCCAGCCCATTCAGAAGAAACCCACCTAAAAACTCCCTCATTGGTTAGTGCGAGAGTTTCAGTTGGTGTGGTGTGTTACAGGGTCAACATGTGCTGTGTATTTTCTGTTTGGCTCCAAGTCGATGCTTCCTTCAACAGAATAATTTTCATTAGATGTGGTTGTCAGCGAAATCAAGCGTGTGGATAAGTGAGTGGAAGTGTGAAGACTGTGGTGTGAAGGTGACAAAAAAAAAAGCTCAGACTGTAAACGTGTAGCCTGAAGCATGCAGCTGCCAAGTGATTAAACAATGAAAAAATGTGCAAAATCTCGCTCTCCAAAGAGTCACTGCAGTTCACTACATCATGTAAATGAACAGCACAGCCAGGGTGGGATTATTTGTTTTAAGTATCAACATTTGGCTGTTGCCAAAGTCTGATGTACTGCAGCTAATTCCTCCACTCATTACAACTCTCTTCTATGTTGCTCTGCCTACACGGTAACTGGGATGAAAATTGATATGATGTTATTGATAGCAACGCCATTATTTGCCTAGTAGTCTAGTTTCTTATTGATCCACATCAATATTCTATGTGGTGAAATAGTAGGCCTGTTTTATTATTAGGGCCTGAACACAGTGTAGGCACAGCAGTAAAGAGACTTTAGGTTTTCAATGCTCTCAGTAACACATGTGCTGGTGAATAGGATGATTTTTCATTATATTAGTTGCACTTCCACCTTTATGTGAAATAACCGTTTTTCCAAGATGAGAACCAGCACTGTCGTCATCTTTCCTTACGAAATGAAGCCAGTTTCTTTGTCTCTGCCATGACTCCTGCTTGTTGCAAATTTCCAGCAGCGTAGATGAATGAGTTTGACGCTATTGTCTCACAACATACACCTGACAGAAAAAACATCCTGGCATTGATGACAGGAATTGATAAGCTTGTAAACACTTGGAACCAACTCTGAACTGGAATCGATTCTCAGTTCCCATCACTACAGTGGTAAAGTCAAGCTGTAGGTCTAGATATCTAACTCTGAACCAGCTCATGTGCAAGACTAAAGACTTTCAAGAAAATGAGCAGGCCACAGTCAGACAGCTAATACAGACAAGAGAGCCATCACATACTGTGAGCTCGCATCTCACTGGACAAACCTAAGCTGTTTCCTTTTTTTTTTTTGTAAGAAAAATATCATTTTGTACCAGGCTCATCTACAGTGGCTTAGATGGGGACAGTTGACTTCTTTGGGATAAAAACGCTGCATGTTCCAGGTCCTCTCTGTAGAGCTCAGTAACCCTTATCTCTCTCTTCCCACCTCTTCTCTCAGGGATTTGACCAGCTGAGGATAGAGGGTTTGCTATGTGATGTCACGCTGGTGGCCGGGGACGGCGACGAAGCTTTCCCTGTACACCGTGCCATGATGGCCGCCTCCTCAGATTATTTCAAAGCCATGTTCACAGGTGCGTCTGTTTACTGCTACCAGGTGGCACCGATGTAGTTTATTTATATGGGATGTGTTTCTTGTTGGTTTGACACGTGTATTTGATTGCTTTCTATCTCCCTCTGCCTGCCCCCTATTCTTCCGTAAAGCATTTGCAATCATGGTCATTTCCATACTTCCCCACATGTCTGTGTCATTTTACCTCCTGAAATACTATGGCCACATTCCTCCAACTGTGTGTGCAATTTATAAAGATTCCCCTATTACGAAACCACATTGGTTTCACATTGTCATTCATTCATGTTCATGGTCATTTGTATTTCAAATGAATGTAATTGTGACATATTGGCCCGTTTCATCTTCTTGGCCCTTTGTATCCAGAGGTGGTAGAGCCCTGGATATTTTTTTGAATGCATACACTGCTTTGAATGGTGTTTTCAGGGACTGCTATAAAACTGCACTTTATTTTTAATGTGGAAAAAAAAAAAAAAGACAAAGTATAACACTTAAAAGACAGGTGTTATGTGCAGAACCAGGTTTCATTTGGCTTTTTCTTTGCTTATGAAGACGTTCATAGCAAGGGCAACTTTGCTGCTTTGATTGGACCTTGTGTTGCCCTTTAGCCTTATCAAGTTGAGGTGTTTCTTTTTCATGACTAGAGCTTTGAATTTTGCACCCCTTTCATTGACATTACAAAGTTACATAATGAGCAGTGAAAGAAAATTTTAATTTTAGAGCAGCTGACAGGGTTACTTTCATCTCATTTTGTGGCGGTGGTGGAAGTAAGTTTGGACATTCGGCATTTAAAGTATACGATGAAGATGAAGAAGGTCCTGCAGTGAGAACAGAGGAAGAGCTTATTAAAGAAGGAGTAAGGGGAAACTGTACTTGGAGTGAGGAATTTCTTATTAGTGATGAGGAGGCTGCGTGAGCATAGATGCTGAGTTAAGGTTTCTCCCTAAGACCTTCTATCCTTTCTGTGTGCAAGTCTTTTGACACTGAAAATATTTCACTGACATTTACATATGCATCCATGAAGTATGTATTTTTGAAGTCTTGAGATTAATTGAATTTGCTCAATCTCCAAGTCTTGGTTCTTTGTTTACTTAAAAAAAAAAAAAGAGATAGGTGTTGCTGCTGGCAGGTCTGTCAGTCAAATAAGATTATGTGTGAGTTGTACCACATGTAAGCATCTGCTTTTATTTATCCCCTCCTCTCTCTCTCTCTCTCTCTCTCTCTGATCCAGGTGGAATGAAAGAACAGGATTTAATGTGCATCAAGCTTCACGGAGTTAACCGAATAGGACTGAAGAAGATAATTGACTTTATCTACACAGCCAAGTTGTCACTCAACATGGAGAACCTGCAAGACACACTTGAGGCCGCCAGCTTCTTACAAATCCTTCCTGTGCTCGACTTCTGCAAGGTTTTTCTTATATCTGGGGTAAGGAAGCAGAGGCACGGGGCACAGCTTCTTTGTAGTTTTCACCAGTTGTAAATGAGATGTTTTCAGTCGTAGCTGCTGCTGAGCTTGTTTAAGGTCATTGGCTAAAATAATGGATGTTAGGATTTCAAACCAAATTTGAAATAAACACAGTGGTTTAATCTCATTAAGTCTTCCTAAACTATTTTGAATCCAAGTCCTGTGGGATTGTTAATCAGACGGGGCGAGCACAGGAATAGAAGCACATCACTGAGGATTTCGCTTGTACTTGGCTGTTTTCTGTTGCCATCACATTTTCAGTCATTGTGTCTTCTCTCATCAAGACATGGTTTGGTTTGATATGGTAACAAGGACAAGTGTCAGACAGTAGAGAAGAGGAGAGCTATGATAAGATGGACAAGACTCTAGGGCAACACTTATCACTGATCAACCAGCTGAAGACCAGTAGCACCAGTTTCAAGGTTCGTCTGAGGCTGAGGATGTAAAACACAGAACCCCTAAAAACTGGAATGTGAAATGAAGTGAAAAGAGATGTTCCATGTTCACTTACTCAACTTTATATACGTATGTAAGAAATACTGAGTGAAAATTGTCAACGCTTGTCGATTAGAAAAAGAGCAGCAGGCACTGTGTAAATATGTGTTTTTTTTAAATGAAGCTTATATGAAATGGACTTTGGCATGTTCAAAAGGTATGTGCTTGTTTTGTTTTTACTTTTGCAAAGATGTAAGTAAGGCTAATTCATGTGGATACAAATTTGAGCTGCAACCAATGATGAATGAGTAGAGCTGGTCAGACTGCAACATCTCTGAATGCTTCATCAGATGTTTTGTTACTGAAAATCAGTATAATGAGTTGAGGGATCCAGTCACTCATGTCTAGTTGCAGCTTTCCAAGGTTTTCATGTCTTCTCCTTTCTTGCAGGTTTCTCTGGACAACTGTGTAGAGGTGGGCCGCATCGCCAACACGTATAACCTCACAGAGGTGGACAAATATGTCAATAACTTCATCCTGAAGAATTTCCCGTCGCTGCTGGGCACGGGAGAGTTTGTCAAGCTACCATTTGAGCGACTGGCTTTTGTACTGTCCAGTAACAGCTTGAAACACTGCACTGAATTGGACCTGTTCAAAGCTGCATGCCGCTGGCTACGCTACGAAGACGGCCGTATGGACTATGCCCCAAAGCTCATGAAAAACATCCGCTTTCCCCTCATGAACCCGCAGGAGCTCATCAATCACGTGCAGACAGTGGACTTTATGCGCACGGACAACACTTGTGTAAACCTTCTCCTGGAAGCTAGCAACTACCAAATGATGCCCTACATGCAGCCAGTTATGCAGTCGGAACGGACAGCCATCCGCTCAGACAGCGCCCACCTAGTGACGCTGGGTGGTGTTCTGCGCCAGCAGCTAGTTGTGAGTAAGGAGCTGCGCCTGTTTGACGAGAAGGCTCATGAGTGGAAGGCGTTGGCTCCCATGGACGCACCACGCTACCAACACGGCATCGCAGTCATCGGCAACTTTCTCTATGTGGTCGGTGGCCAAAGCAACTACGACACCAAAGGCAAGACGGCAGTGGACACCGTGTTCCGGTACGACCCTCGCTACAACAAGTGGATCCAGGTGGCGTGCCTTAATGAGAAACGTACCTTCTTCCACCTCAGTGCACTCAAGGGACACCTCTACGCCGTTGGTGGAAGGAACGCTGCCGGGGAGCTTGGTGAGTTTGTTTCTCCGCTTGTTTGTTTGTCTTAGCGTTGCTTTTATGTAACAAAACAGAAAACTTAAATTAAAATTGTATGAGATTATACACTTAAATATCAAGGAGCATTATGAGGGGAAAAATGTGCTGCAGGGCTGCAAACACACTGATGTATATAGTCAAGTGTTGTGCTTACACATGATTTGCTATCTCAACATGTCTGTGTATAGTCTAAGAGGATGTGGAGGGGAGTATTTCAACACAAGCGGATTCCTGTGTAATATTAAATGTTCATATTTAGCTCATGGTGTCCCAGAGGCTTGTATAGTTTTCTGGGGCTGTATTTTGGTAAATTGGTATTGGGTTGTTGTTGTTGTTTTTTTAACCTTTTTACAATGCAGTACAGTCCAGTACAACAAAACCACAGCCTACCCCCTGAAGTATGGAATTAGAAATACTTCATTCAGCCATTTGGATTCAGTTGAACACTTTTATTGACACACTCTGGGTAAAAGTTAAGCATTTAAACTGATCTTTTTTTAGTTTTTTTTTATTATCTTATCCCTTCCGTAGTTTAAACACTCAAAATCCACTTTTCCATAAGAAACACTTGTTCATTCTACGTTGTTTGCTGGAATCCCTGCACTCGTAACTGTGGACCACAGAGAGGTGCCACCCAGTACTTAAATTCAGCCCGATGACTGCAGTGGACAGAGTGAGGCCACTGTGTGAGCGCTGCTCTCTTCGGGGTTATAATTAGACCAAAGAGCACAGCCCAGTCCACTCCCTGTCTATGAAACTGCCTTTTTCTGCTTTACATTTTCCTCTGCTCTTTCACCTTATGTGGTTTATCCTTTATATTGTTCTGGATTATTTTGGATTATTCTGGCGTCAACATTTATGTTGTATAACTCAGGGCAGGTCATATGGGTGTGGTTTTATTGTTCCATCTGAAAGACTTCGATAAGAGGAGAACAATATAAAAGCTACAGTCAAAGCTTATAGTTTTACCTAATATACTTAGCTTTTTTTGTCAGACACATATAATCT
>OMNW01009777.1:47714-58370 GCA_900303245.1 Selene dorsalis | reverse complement strand
GCCCGACTATGCCAGCCCAGCCATCAGTTCCCAGTCTAGTAAATTAAACAAATGAATGGCGTCCTCAGTATTACAATTAAAGCATAGAATAACATGAAACTATGAAGCACATTAAAGCTCTCCTCCATCTTCACTCCGAGCAGAGCCCGGGAAAACTCAATTATAAATCATTTATAAGGCAGACGTCCAGTGTGTGTATTTTGTTTCACCCTTTCAATGTCAGGCTCGTATTCTGTCCTACTATATATGCCAGCATCGGCGTTTCTTGTAGAGCGGCGGAGAGGGAGGCAGGTTAAACAGAGCCTTTTCTGTTGCCCCTGACAACCTATGGCTTCTTGAGCCTTCTTCATTTAAGTTCCCGTCTTCTTCACTTCAGTCTTCCTCCCTCTTTTGTCAGCTGGGGGTCCCCTGCTTTTATTAAGCCCCCTCCCCCCTTTCGTTACAAACACAACCGCGTTATCCATGTCAAATCCATTGGAGACAGCCTGAGGAAGTCAATGGAGCCAATAGATTCTCTGCTTTCACTGTGGTAGTCCTGAGGCAGGGAAGGCAAACACAACTGAATCAGGTACAGCCCAGAACAACTATTCTTTTTTTAAATTTAAAGCACAAATATACATTTAGGTTCAAACTGGGAACAACAATTCAACTGCTATCTCTCCACACATCTGGTCAAGATTTATTCAGGTGCGACAGAGATGTTTGAGTAAACAGTTTTTCTTCCAAGCAATGTTCAAGAAAACCAAACATTTTCAAAGCCCTCGTGCTG
This sequence comes from Selene dorsalis, assembly GCA_900303245.1. Classification (NCBI taxonomy): domain Eukaryota; kingdom Metazoa; phylum Chordata; class Actinopteri; order Carangiformes; family Carangidae; genus Selene; species Selene dorsalis. Next base: position 57,601 of record OMNW01009777.1, on the reverse strand, counting down.
AAATGAAACAGTGGACATGAGAGAGAAGAGAATGAAACTCTTTTCAGAGGGCTGGTAAGCTCAGAGCCACTGAAAAGAGAGTTCTTGTACAAACACTTTAATCTGGATGGTTTATTGAATTCCTACGGCAAACACGAAATTCAAATGTAAGGCAGACAAAGAACAGAACAATACTTTTATTCCTCCCACTTTGGTGTTGACGGAAAAAAAAAAAAAAGAATCTAAACCACTGTTCAGAAATAATAATCTTAGCAGTGTGAAATATCAATTCAGGGGACAGCTAAATATACCACAGCAATACTGCCTTATTTTCTAAAGCCTTTTTTTTTTTTTTTTTTAGCAATTAACACCTGCCAACAACCTCTCACCCTGCTGTCCTGAGACACAGGTGTGAGGAGACCAGTGTGTGACCTGATGAAAGACACACTACCAGCACAGTGCCAAACAGTCATTTCCCCTCACTGATAGGCCATTCTTTATTTAGCGTAGCCTAAGGAGGTGTAGTTCGCCATCATACAGACCAACACACACCGGCACCGACACTAAAAATAAACCACCAACCACATTAACCACAGCAAACCTTTCTATTCCCTGCCCCCCCAAATGATGGCGAGTCTTGGAATTAAACACATCAGACAGAAAACAGGAGAAGGAAAATCCTGAACATGATATCAGAGGTGAAACTATGAATCACCACCTGTACGGCGCTGTTTCTCCCAGACTTCCCTCTGTTCGCCCAATGGCCGGAACTCTGGAAGTGACAGTGAATACTAACAACACGAGCTCGTGTCTCCTGGGTCTCTGTACAGCAGGCACAATGTGGAATCATAAATGAGCGACTTTGACAGAAAACACATAGGCTTACAGGAAAAAAAAGGGGTGAAGGATGAGCAGCAGAGGAGGCAATGAATTTAGAGGTTGCGGGATTTTCGATATGACAGGGGCTAGTTATTTGCTGGCAGCAGCAAGCCCTTTACCAACAAAGGGCCTTTCATATTTCCTCTGAACAGAGACAGAGACTCCCATTAATCCCGGAGGGAGGGCTCATCTCAGGCTTCTCCTTCGCACATAAATTACTCTTCTTATGCCCTTCCTCCCATTACTGCTCTGTGTTTACAGCATAAAGAGTAAAAGGAAGAAAGTAGATGAGCCAGCCACGCATCTTTAATATGTTAGGCCGCTCTTAAAAACAGTGATGTCGGTGCTAACTCATAACACATGTGCCAACATTTGCTTTGCTCCAAGCCGCAGTCAGGAAGCTGTGGCTACCCCGCTCTCCCCGTCCCTCCTCTCGTTCTGTCTCTCTATGTCTCATTTCTGTCTATCTGTCTCGTATGGGAGGAGTGAAAACGCTCTGTCCAGCTGTCGCGCTTTTCAGCAGATGAACCCGCTCTGACGGGCAGAGTACATGCCAATCCCCACTTATCCCGCACAGAGTGGAGTTCAACAGTGGTGCACAGCTGTCTGTGTACACATGCTTCGACCCCTTGGTGGTCTGGTGGAAGGCATGATAAGCGGGTAAGTGACCATCGTCTCGCCTGCGCAGCACGTCAAGAATAGATTCGCGCAAGGTGGAGGGGAGAGAAAGACGAGATAGGAACGAGAGAGGAAAAACCTAGAAAGGAAAAGCCCACACACGCAAAAAAAAAACAAACAACAACTGCCACTTATGCATGTGCCCGGTGTCTGGACCGCCCTATTTCAAACAGACACAATCAATGGTGGGGCGATTGCATTTTCCAAGCGCACTGCAGATGGACCAATAAATGAAGGCCCGGGATCAGAGGAGAGGCTGAGGAGAGGTGAGACACTACACTAGCTGCAGCCAGGTTCCACACAACGCTGCTCCAGCTGTCAGCAGGGTCCAACACCTACTGCTGCGCACACACATACGCGCACACATGCGCACACACCTTTTAATGCTTGTAACAGCCCTATTCATAAGGTGCTCAGCGTGAGAGGGCTTTAGTTGTTAGTTTGCCTACCCTTAAAAGCAACAACGGCCACACTGTTTTCCTCTGAGATCGAACTGATTATCGTTGTAAGTGGTGCAAAAAAATGCGGATGAATCATCTTTATAATGGAATTATTCGTCAACCTTATCAAGACACCCATTGACACAGATGTAGTGTAGTATTGACTTCTGTATCCAGCACTGCAGACTGGTAAGCTAATATTGAAGTCTGAAGTCATAGCTACACACACTACATGTTTAGTCTAAAATGTCAAAGACATAAGTGGATTTTATTGTAGTTCATCTTGTATCATCAAATATCTATTACTGAAAAGCTACAGATCTTTTCCACACACTTTTACGTAGCTACTGCAGATCGTGAATCTCTTCTGCTGAGATTGTTTTTATGTCTAAGAAAAATAAAAATCTTAAATGCATCTTAAATATGTTTCCAATTCAGAAAACAAGAATGTGTGACTATATTGGCTGTCAAAAAGAAATAAAATGAGTATACTGCATTAGAGCTCATGAATATATATGTTCTCTTGCAATAAACTACCCAATCTTTCAACAGATTGAAAAGAACAATGTGTGCCAGTGTTGCCCACTACAGTGGCTCTGAACAGAGTAAGCCGGGGTGTATGCAGAACAAAGCCTTATTTGTGTCTTTTGACCTCAGCTCTCCTAGACAACACATTCTTGGTAGGACAGAGGGGAAACATTCAGATGGGTTCACCACAGTTGTTTTTCCGCTGTTTATCCAAAAAGATCCCCATTTAAAGACAAGGTGTGTGTGCTGGGGGTGGGAGAGCTGCTTTAAACAAACACTAAGCGCTGAAGTAATAATGCCGTGTCATGGTGATGTTTTATGCTCCTGGCAGGCCGTCCGCAGCATACTTTGTTTAGGAGCCTTCTCAGCTGAAGACGTTCTTTGTTCACCACTCATAGGGTTTCGTAAGTTAATCTATTTGTTTTTTCAAACTGCGCAATCTAATAAAAATGTTTCGCCAATATTATCAGCCCTGAAATGTCCCAAGGATAAATAAAAGCCAACGGCTCATTCTCCATAAAAACTGACTCAGTGTCTAAATATTTCTTAGCTGATTGAAACTCTAATGACTAATGAACTATGGGAGCAGCCTTTGTATTCATATTGACTGCTAATGATTGACAGCTCTATAAAAAATCACGACAGGGATTTCAAATTACATACTAAATCAGATCAGAGCATGAGAATAAACAGGTGACTGGAATTAGTGACTTTATCCATAACCACAGCATCCAAAAATGGCATCTCCACTTGCTTTATGAGTTTTTTGTTGTATTTTTTTTTCAACCTGACTTGATTGCTCAAACAACCAGGTGTGTGGTTTTATTCTTCACACTGTGATAAACTGACAGGGATTTCATGTGCTTTTCCTCCTGACAGGTTTCATAACTCTAAGGAAAATGCTGAGTGCAAAGTGCAGCGTTTGGTCCCAGAGCACAAAATGGGCCACAGTGGGAGCAACTCCAGTGGAAAAGAAGCAGCGCCTGGGTTGAAAATCTTGGTGAGTTACTGGCATCTTCTGCGTGAAAAAAACACTCACACCTCCAAAAAGGAAGAAAGAGAGTGTAAAAAAAAAAAGGAGACAGGCTGTAACGACGATACCAGAGTCTAGCTGTCCAGTGCAGATTTCGAGTAAATGCACATTAAAATTCAGCTGAAATTTTCCAGCTGTCACTTTGCTTTCAGTATTTGGTGGTCATCCTCTTTTGTTACTGAACTGTGTATGAACCTCAGATTTAGAATGACAACCATACTTAGCTGCAGTGTGATCATACCCAAAGTGCATATTTCTCCTTCAGCTGGCACCCACTTGTCCACAGTTGCTGCTCGAGGTATAAGCTTTTGTGATACGGGGCTTTTCGAGTCCAAAATAGCCCTCCCACTCATGCAAAACCCTTCGGCAAAGATAATATTTGTTCCATTTTGTGCCCTACTGTATATTTTGATCAGCCGTACACCTGAACACATACAACGGTCCCCGCAACACACAAGTATGCCTCTGCAAATGGCATACTCTGGCGCGCGACATTCACATGCATTAGTCCTTTTACCTCATCCTCTGGTTATCTCGGTGCAAATAAACAAACACTTGAAAAATTCAACAAGCTCCTCTAAATGAATACTACAGAGGACGGCTGAAGCGGCATCAGTGATTCTGCTCTATTCTTGCAGTAAATCTAGGTTACAGCTAAGCCCAGTTGTAATGTCTGAGGTAAGCTAAATGTGTAAATGGAATAAATGTACAGTATTAAAAATATTCCTTAAGCTGGACCTTACTCTGGGGGTCCTCTAATAACAAAAACAGAGTGATGGTAGAAGTTCTTTGTTCTTATCTATTGCTTATTTCCACTGGGATGTGATTGTGGGCCTATGTACAAACAATGCATCAGGTGGAGATGGGCCTCTCCTGAGTCAATAAAAATGGTTTTAGTTGAACCCCATGAGGGAGTATGTATGATTATAAAGACAAGAACTGGAGCTGGAAAAATAACATCATAGCATGTTGATCCAATATAAATGCATGCCTCCCTTGCCTCCCACCAGGTTTTACAGACTGCGGACTCTGAGGGAGGATGGGGCTGAAATAACATGTGCTCAATCTTCTCTATCCACGGCTCTGTTTCGCCGCAGTCACAACATTCTTTACATGCTTCATTTTATACATGCGGTTTTCTGCCTGTTCAGCCTCCCTCCTTTGTCTTACAGCTACAAATGTATACCACGGCCACAATATCTACTACAACAAACAAAAAAAAATGTGACTGAATCAGGACTGGGATGTTTGTCTAGTAGATCAATTTGCCTTTGGAAAAAAAAAAGGAAAAAAAAAAAACTTTGATTAAGTCATTTGGAATCCACAGAATTGCTCATCTGATAATGATGACCTCAGTTCAAGATGTGCTGCCGTAATGGTTTTTGTGCTCCAAGTGTTAATCCTTCAGGCAGTTCGCACATTGCACCCTGATAGCTTCCAGACACATTCACAGGGGCATTACATTATGATTCAGTGTAACTCTCAGTTCTCTTGGTTTCTATTTTAGCAGAAGACAATTGGTCAAACAGTGTAAAAAGTAATGATTAAATGAAAGAGAAAACTGGAGAATAAAGTTGGCCTCTAGGTTTGATTCGATGCCCAGCACTATAATAAGCTCAATTCATTTTCCTCCTGGGTCTAGCTTCCTCTATCACTAGTGACAGGCGTGAAAGGTCAATAACCTTGGCTCATAGCCCTCATATGGTTAGCAACGCTATAAATTAATGGTTGAGGCCGTTATTCCAAACTCTTCAAGTCAGCCGAAGGAAGCTTATCTTCTACAAAGGTCACCATGCTTGGAACACTTAGTGTGAGAGTGAGGGGCTGACACAGAACCTATATAAGATTGAGTGTGTTGCACTCAATCAGATGAAAGGTATGTGGGGCGCTGCATTTGGAAACCTACGTTAGGGCTGTCAAACAGACAGTGTGCACAGTGTTACTGGATACAATGCAAAGATCAGGAGACAAGGCTGAGCTTTCAAGGCTGAGTCAGGGACTATTTCTATAATAACGCTGAAAGAGATATCACTCTGGAATGTAAAGAGTGTACAATTAATTCACTTGATAGATTTTGGTTAAAACCCAAAGTAATGTTGACTAGAAAACTGCAACACATGGAGAGTGTAACGCAATGCATTAGTCCCCCAAGAAGCACTAGCTTTAAACTTTATGTTCATTACTTTCTCTCCACCAAACGCCAAGGTTAGGTATAAACATGGTATCGACAAGGAATGGCTGGTTCTGTGGTTCGGCCTTTCACCAGGCAATGGAAGTTGTCAGTGACTCGAGAATACCAGCAAACTGTCTGAAATGGCACATAGGGTTAGCTTCCTTCTGTTCAGTGCAAACAAAGCAAAGCAAAGTACAACAAAAAGTCTGGAGAAATTTTTATGCAAAAGAATGTGGCCCTCATTTGGGCAGAAGCAGGTTTACGTCAAAACTGGCCTCGATACATTCTTTCCTCACCACCACCATGACCCCTTTTGACCTCGATTTGCATTTTAGGGAGAAATTAGGCACGTTTAGCTTAATGCAATCAATCTCCCGCTAATCCAAAACCGGCAGAGTCGCTGTCATATACGAATGAGGCTTCAGGGCTGTAAACGTAAATATTGATCTTATTAAAATTAATCGAGCGGCTCTAATCAATACCCGATCCTGGCTCACAACCTTGCACAAGCAGATTCTACCTGCCAAGGATGAAATGGCAGGCAGCCAATGAAAACTAGAAACTGGTGAAGAACTTCAAGCATCTCACATGGTAAAAAAGATCACATATTTTATTCAGGACTTGGAGCAAACCTAAACATTCAAAAGACCTGAGCATATCTAACCTACATTTGACATTTGTGGTAAGAGTCTATTGGGATGCTGCTAAAAAAAAAAAAAGTGTTAGCAAAGGTCCTAGGTGTAAAAGCTGATTTTGTATGAAAACATAAATATAGTTGTGAGATATATGTGATGGAGTCATGCTGGTACTTAGTATTCAGACATCTCTTGGTTTAGCCACTTCTGGGAAATGATGATAAACCTTTTGGATTATCTCCACAATCTGGTTCATTGTGCTCACAATGTGAGGCAGAAAGTAATTTATGACAAGAAAAATTCAAAACAAAATCACATTCAAACTGCTACGCCATATGCCTTTGTCTCAGCCAGCTTACTGGTGCATGCTTGCCTAGCGCGCAAGGTTATTTTATAAAAGTCAAACTCGACATGTTAGGAGAAATTAGCAGACCCTCACGTTATAGAAGCAGTTATACCCTTCAGTAAGAATGTACTTCCCTGCAGCCGCTGCCCTGCTGAGCAGGCAGTGCTACAGGAAATAAAGTGGCAACATGCTGCACGCGCTTTAATGCCTCAGTAAATATCGACAGAGGAAGAGATAAAACAAACTCAGACATCGCAGGCCGCAGAGCGATATGTTGCTTACTGCGATAGTGTGCGCTCAAATGGAGACTAGAAATTGCTGCAGGTCAATCATAATATCTGTGTGGTGATGGCAGACACTGGTGTCAGCAAGGCCCGGTAACAGTACATCACTTGAGACAAGTAATATGGAGAGCCATATGTGGTCATCTGATGAGACAACACTTTGGGGTGGGGTTACAGGGGTAATGTTACCAATCACCAGTGCTATAAATAAAACTAATGATATTCTTCATTTTGTGAGACAAGCAAAAAATAGAAATAACTGTCATCCCGGAGGTCCCTGGAATGATATGATCAATCAATAGCAAATGGGAATGCTTTATTCACATCCTGTCTCCACAGGTGCAAACAGCACGTTAGTGTGAAAAATTTTAAAAATTGCTTCACAAAACACCTCTAAAACTGAACATCATACTCACGACGGAAGTCACGAAGCAACAAAGACCGACTGCGAGCTACACACTTAGTTGTAGAATCAAGAGCTAAATGCTTCAGTACTGCCCCTGCATTACTCAATTACAGCACATCAATCATAATCTATAGCCGAGGGAGCCCCTCCATCTTAAAGCTCACGTGCGGAGGGAGGGGAGAGGGGGGGGCGAGGAGAGAAGGGGGTGGTTGAGGAGATAAGACGGCTGTTTAAAAGCAGTATGCATGGAGAATGTCACGAGACGAGATACGAGCCAGCGACTCATCGGAGGCTGATGTCCAGAGAAGAGCTGGTGTGTTGAAATTGAAGCCTCTGCCGGAACACAATAGTTGGCGTGGCCCACAGGAGGTAGTCGTCTCTTCCCAGGCAGGATATTGGCCTTTGTGAACATGGTTCAAGTATCTGGGTCAATTAACGTGTCCCTGCATCAAATTTCTCCCTTTTGTTGTTCGGGGGGAATAATAGTGTGCCAATTCATGTAGGCTCTTGAACGCAGCATGAGGTATGAGAATGTGAGCTATTTGTGTCACATGCATACGATAAAAAAAAAAAGGGGGGCTAAACCCGGGGACCAGTGCTGCTTCTATTTTCTACATTTGCTCAAAGTCTCATTAATATATTCATTTGAGTATTAGCTTTCCTCTTTGACCCTGCACACAAAGACACCGTGTCTCCCTGCTGTCTGTCGCGCAGAGCTACGTGAGACAGGTAACGCTGTTGCATCTGCATCTGGGCAATCGGTGAATGCGCTCTTGTCTACAGGCAACAAAGCTGAAGCTAAACGTACCGCCTTACAGACAAAAGATTGTAGAAAGTAGAGGGGAAGTGGGAGTGGCTTTGCGTCACGTGCCTGCTGATGGTAGACCTGGGGACAAGGTTGCCCGTGCTCTTATCTAGCTTAACATAATGAGAAAAACAAGCACAGCAGAGAGTCAAACTGGGGGAAAAGATGGAGTAACCGTATTGCACAATAAACAGCTGCGGCAACACTGCAAACAGCTCTTTCTTTGTACAGACGGAGAGATATAGAGTTGTTTTCTCTGCCGACCAAAAAAAGGGCTGTCCCGCTGAAGAAAAATGGCGCTGAAATCCACAAATCAGTCCCTAGAAAAGTTAACAAGTCACTCCACACTCCTGATGTATTGTCTTCTTGGTGAGAGCTGGCATTTTTGTTCCCACACTGATTCTGGCTTTTTATCTGTGAAAAATAACACTAGCCTAGTTATATGAAGGCATATATGCACAAAGCCGGGTCAATACGGCTATTTATACCTGGCCTCATTACACAGTGGGGTCATCTTATGTGCACTCTGGGTGTTCTTCACATTAAATAAAACCTTCATCGCACAGACATTCAATCACAACCAATGTACCACGCATGCCACACCACAGTCCATAAGAATGATTCTACCTCCTGCAAACAGGGAAGGGTTGTTTTAGACGGATAAATAAATCTGCTCTCTTTTGACAGTCTTTCAGGTGGAAGCACACGCATCAATTTTAAAACCATGGCAATATGGCATCTTTCACAGAGGGGCCCAGGTGTGATCCAGAACCAAATAACCTATAAAACGTTCACGTGACTGTGTGAAGGAGCAGCACAGTCACAGCTCTTCTTTTCAAATCTGTATCTGATCGCTGTGAATAATAATAATAACGCACGATGAAATTTTGATCAGGCAAATGTAGTTGCATGCAGCCTCATGAGAGACAATCTTGTGTTCATCTAGGCAATCTAGGCCAAGTAACATTTACCAAAAAAGCTGGTTATTGAAGTCTCTGCTACCAGGAGCAGCCTGTGCACTTCTGTCCACCACTACCCACTGTCTGGGTAGAACAATCTAATTATATACCAAGGACAAACCCCCCACACACACACACTAATGAGAGAGGGACACCTTAACTGCTGCCCAATGTCAGAGGCGCACTGTTAGGTGCCAATAGCAGAGGGCAGGGCCTGTAGCTGATAACAGCGATAAGACCAGAGGTGATGAGAAGCCACCAGGGCAATGTCAGCCCTCCACAAAATACCTTATCTACATTTTGGCATTGCACAAGTTCCTGTTTGCCTCCTCTGGTTTGGTTAAGAACTTCGAGCCTAAAAAGGTCAGACATAAATAAAATATGTCCTCTCCCATCATGCCACCCAGCAGGCTCGGAAAGCGCGACCGCAAATTAGACACAAATGGGTGCACTCGCTCTAATACACTCACATTATTATTATTTCATTTTTATGATATGGCCTTAGGTCTGCAATGGAGCTGCGATCCTCTGACAAATGGTGATGGTGGCTCTGCCCCTAGCAGCAGCATTCAACTAACTCTGCATCCTTGTCCTATTGTAGGCAAACTGAATCAAAGGTTATTTTCCAAAACCATATACTGCCAAGATTCAATCTGTTGTCGCAATATGTGGTGGTTATCTAGGCCATGGCGCTCCCAGGAAAAAAAAAAAAAAAAAAACAGTGACGGGAGATGAAAATAAA
>OMNW01009777.1:20285-41910 GCA_900303245.1 Selene dorsalis | reverse complement strand
TTAAGACACGCTGCAGCAATCTACATAAATATTAAACCTAAACTAAATATAACCAAGTGAGAACTGGGTTACTGTGGACCCGTGTCACCCAACTTCAACACAATAAAACAGCCAGCTGGTATGTGAACTTAGACGAGTAGCCTGTAAGTCGGTGCAAAATTCAAATCTTCCGACCCTGAAACGATTCATTTCAATGTGCGCAGTTTCTTTTATTATAAACAACGCAACGTCTCGCGGGTGTTTATTTCAAAAAATAGGAACCGTTAGCTGGTAATTACCTACAGCTCGTGCTAGTCCTACTTTCTGGTGTAGGCTACATACAAAGCCAGTGTTTAAACAAACAGCAATGCCGTGTAAAGTGCGTGTTGGCCGGCTAGCAGCACGACCGTGGAGCCCGTAACTCAACCAGCGGCATCGCCTCCGCAAAACAACGAGGCTGGTAAAGTGTCCGGTGTATAACTCTGCTCGAAACCGCTGATGTGAACATTTACCTGCAGTCCTGCGAAGACCGCCAGCAGAAGCAGACCGCTGCTCTCGTGTAGTGAGTACATTGGTACGCCCCGACTAGTGCTTAATTTCCCACTTCGGAATCCGTGTCGAAGAAATGTTTTAGGAAAAAAAAAAGAAGAAAAAAATAAGAAAAATAAAAAAAAAAGAATATCCTTGTGGCTCAAGTGTGGCCGCGGTGAAAAGGCGTCCCTCTTTACGACAAAGGCAGGAGCGGCAGTGGCAGCAGGAGCGGTGGTGACGGCGGCAGCATGTAAGCAGCCTCCTCCTCTGTCTACCCAGTCAGTACTGAGGGAGAGCTGTGCCTGGTACTGAGGCTGCTGCTGCTCCCTCCCATCCACTCCAGCACAAAAACAAAAAAAAAAAGAAAGCCCCGGCCACTAGTCTACAAACCGCCCATCTCACTGTCTCTCCCTACTGGTCACACCGCCAATTTCACTGCTGGGGGACGAAGCAGCAGCAGCAGCAGTCTCCTGTGCTCACCACCATCCCCAATGACAGAGTATTATAATCTTCACACATGATGTGATGTTCATACACAGTGTGTGGGGGTAATACGTGCTGGTTTAATGCCGTTTTGTTATGCATTAAGATGTATATTTTTCACATTTCCCTCTTGTTGGCTATTATTTTTAATGTGTGAAGTGTTTGCGCAAAAATGCTAACAGGGATTTAATATTAGATATAAAGATTATAATATTCATATACTTCAAGCTATGTTTCATTTCAGGATTTGAAAAAAAACCCCTCAACAGTTACTTCCTTACTCTTATCAGCCGTACATTTTTAGGTGAGTTTGAGGTCATCGTTTATTTGCACATTGTCTGGTTTCACTAAGTCATATACGTACGTACATTAAAGTGAAACTCTCACCTGAAAGTGACGCAAGTACAAAGAAAAGGCAAGTGATCAAAACAAATCAATCAATGTAGTTCATTTGCAGTGGATTGTTACTCTGTTAGTGTGATGTTTTGAAGGGAAGCTTGCAGTGGTAAGGGGGTTTATTTCTGATCATCATACGCTGTGTATGTCTGTCTATAGGCTATTGTTTTAAATTTAAATTCTGTGTGTATTAGCTCCAGATTCCTCTGAGGAAAAATGCTCTTTGAATGTCACGGATGTCAAGTCATTCAGGATTCAGTCAGTTGTCTCTCAGCTTGCATAAAGAGCCCGGACTCTCTATTGATCATGAGGTGAGGGATTTTGATCACATTGCCCTAGTTGCTATTTACTCCATGTTTGATCTTAAGGATTATTAATTGCCAATGCTTTTAGATGCCTGTATTTGTGCATGTGTTTCCTCTTTCTCTCTCTCTCTCTCTCTCCTCTCTCTCCTCTCTCTGACACACACAAACAGTATACTTAGGCACACAGTCCTCCCTCGGTGTTGCCTAGTAAGCTCACTGTTTCACAAATGACTCAAACACTATGGAATTTTAAATTTTGCATTCTATTCATTCATCTTCACTTAAGCCCAGAATTTGTAAGTAAAGCTTTTTCATGTTCCATTAAAATATGCAATGAATAATTCTCTTACATTATCTTCTCATGTGATACAGCTTGATGAAGGTTAAATTACCTCGGTTTTGCTGCTGACACCTAATTAACTATCGAGAGATGGCTCTATGGAATAGATTGCATCTGTGATACGGAGATATTTCAGTTTGGCAGATGAAAAATATACTACTTATTCCAACTCCAAATAATAAACAAGTGCTGACTTTTGGTTCACCTCCTCCTGGGCAATCTGTTGTTTTTCACGTTATTGGCGTTTTGAGGTACAGGCAAGTATGTGATGGGAGCGATGCTGCGCACCTCCTCCTACAAATCAAACCATCCGTCCCCGAGAGTGTGTTGTAATCCTAAACAAAGAGTAAAGCATCATCACATACCACTTACATTCAGCACACATACGCAGGAAGCAGGACTGAATCGTTTTTTAAAGGGCTCACTTCATGTCACTTCACCCTCTTGTTATAGATTAGCACACTTTATCATCCGTGTTTTAAGATAATTAGACTCCTCTTTTTGGTGAAAAAGAATACTAACAAAAGAAGGAGGGAAAAGAAAGTGAAACAAAATAAAGATAACACACTTAGCCCCTTTAGAGAAGTCTATTGTGGCCTGTGGATTCCCAAAGACAGTTTTCCGCACAGCTATTAGGAAACATGACAAAATCATGTTTTGTAACCACAGGCAATCAAATTCAATGGGCACTGCTTTTGTTTGCTTCAACAGAACTGGGCAAAAGATCAAACTGAATGACCTGTTGATAATTGATATCGCATTTTGAACAAATTGTTAAATTTATGTAATCTAATCTAATTGAGAGTGGGATCAAAATGCTCCATCTCTTTGATTAATGCAGAGGCGGTTATCTTTCATCAGTACTTGTCTAGGCAGGGGAGGGGAGGAGGCGTTAGTGGGAATCCAATTTGGACTTAGTGCATTCAATCAAACAATATCATGTTGCACAATTCATAAGAGTAGTCTGATAACCCTGAGAACTCTGTGCGCATATAGCCTACCTCATTTTTTTTGTGTGTGTGTGTGATCTAAAATGTGCATTCAGTGTGAAAATTTACCATCAAGGTCACTGTGCAGTCTGTGCTTAATATATTCTGAGGTCTGCGCTGGCTGTGTGTGGACAGATAACATTGTTTTGCAGGCATGTGTGAGGCAGCTGTATGATGCATGTTGGTCACCGTGCTGACACCGTGGTTGACTCTCATAAGCGCAGGTGTCCAAGGGCTCTTTGCCTGGAGGAGCCCTTGATTTTACACCTTTAACTCTGCACAATTGGATGCAGCGTTGGAGCACTGCAGCACGGTGGCCTTGATGGCACTGGAAGAAAAATGGACCAGGTCAGCAGCACTTTCACATCCGCCGCACTTCTTCATGCTGACTTTGTGTTGATACAGGAATATCATACAGTTAGCTCTTTCGCTCCCACGTACTGTAATGCAGAGCTCAGTCATTCCTACTTAAAGCCAAAATAGATGACAATATTCTTGCACACAGCCTATTTCTGTTGAATTTATTGGCTGCTTGTAAAATTGACAGAGGCACGGATGCAGCTTTTTTTCTTTTTTTTAAATGACACTCAGTCAATCAATAAGAGTGAATCAAGTATTCTCTCTTGGTATAAACACACATATTTTGACCTCTCTCAACAGTTGGCTAATTACCCTGTCATTGCCAATCCCTTGCATGTCAAAGGTTGCTTTGGAACAAATTAGTCAGTAGAAAGGAGCAACCTAGTCCTTGAAGCCATTATCAATTCCAATCAAGCTTCATTGTGATGCATTCAATAAAGGATCTCTGAGGACCACAGTAATGCTTTGATTATTCTCCTCTCATGCCAAATCGGCTCATTCAGTCTTTTATATCCTTTTAACAATGGAGCCAAATAGAGTCGTGCATGTATTAGGGAGCACATACACACAAGTGTAAATGTGCACTCTGTATCTGTGTATGTGTAAATCTTATCTGCGTAGCTGAAGTTGTTTCTGGTTATCACATGTATTTTATAGCAAGGTTAAGAATGCCATCTTCCACAAATATAAAGCGTGACATGTTTCTGACATTAAATATTGTGTGATTACTTTACCGAAAAATCTGCAACCTTAAAAGGGATCTGATTATATTGTACTGTATGCAAAGTGACAAATGGTGACAAAGACATGCAAGAACATTTCCGCTGAGCATTTTCTCTGTAATTTCTTGTGAAAAGACATGTCAGTGAAGCAGCTTGGTGCCACCCCCTTGTCGACAAATAAAGGCAAAACGCTGCTTTGCAGGCTCTGGCAGCAGCTCTGGCAATGTCTGCTGTTTCACAGGGCTCACGCAAGAGCGTGTCTGTCCCAATTTAGGGGCTGGATTTTTAACTGAGGGCCTCATGTGCCTGCTGTGTGCTGGTGTGGCACACAGATCTAATAATGATTGATTGCCTGATTAAGGAAAATTGTGTTGAACTCTAGAAAAAAAAACAAGGAGAGAAGAAAGCTTGTTTTGTGAGTGGTGCCATAAAAGTAAGGTTATTGATTATGGCACATGTCTGCAAAATGGCACTTGTCTCAATAATTTATTGTTCACTTGTTATCCTGTCTTTTCTTTCAAACAAAGCAAGTCAAAAAGCTTATTTTACATGTCTTGCTGTTTGTCAATTCAATTCAAATAGGATAAACGAACATTTGATTTTCACTAAATTGGTTTTGGGACAAAAATGGCTCATTTAGTTTGACCAAGTATGTATCAAACTAACAAAAACACAGCTATTATACAGAATTCTATGATAGAGTCATTGAATATGTTCATATTTTAACAGCATTAAGAGTCATGTTAGAGCCCACATGCTAATGTTAGCATGCTAGCAAGTCTAATTTTCACCATGTTTATGATCCCGGTTTAGCTTGTCATCCTGCTAACATTTGGTAATCAGCGTTACAACATGAAGGTGGTTGATGAAATTTCATTAATTTAATTAAAATACCTAGTCATAAAACAGGGCACTGGACAAATGGTGATGGTGCTACATGAAAGGTCAGGGCCTACTCAGTACTTTTTTCTGAGGGAGACATGAATGTGAATGCAACATTTTATGACAATGGACAAGGTGTTGATTCATTTTACTTAAAACCATAAATGTCAATCACATGGTGGCACCATAGTAACAAGGGGATCACAGAGGTCATTATGACATTGTCTAAGGGCCACGAATGCCTCCACAAGCTTTGGTAGCAATCAGTTTTTTTAGTGTCTGAGAGATTTCAGTCTCTATCTCGGTGCCAGAATGAGCAACAAACCAGTATCCATATAAAATGAAACTATTAGGATGACTTAAAATATTTACCAAACAAATTGTTGAAGACACAATAAGAGAGAGGCAGTTTCCATTTCCCTCTTAAGCTCCAAATGAGAAAATAATAAATGGGCATGAGGTTATTATCTGAGCTTTCAGGATGATACCGTAAAGTTTTGTCTTAATTAACAGCATTAGCTTCTGCACGTGACGGGCGACTCATTCAAATGCTTACACACTAATACACAGGCATTTACAAGTAAATAATTAAAAGAGTTATTTGGCTGGAATAGATTTTTGTTATCAGACACATGTTTTCACATGTCAGTGCAGAGTCATATTCCACATGACATAAAACAAGTACAGGAAACCCATAATGCCTCAGTGGCAAAGTGACCCATCACACTTTTTTCTCAGTCATCCCTCGCTGTTATCCTCGGCATGAACAAAGTCGACCAAATCATTATCACAGCTTTCAGTGTGAAATATTTCCAGCGTAATGTTAAAAAAAAAAAGCCAGTACAGTACCTATGGAGCTCTTTGCAACCTGAGTACCTCTTTGCTGTCTTCAGTATTTGCAGCACAAAATTTATTTCCCTTTATCACCATTGATCTGCAAGAAGACAAGGTCTCCGGTCGTGACAGTCTGGCCTGTCTGATTTAGGAGCGGGCCAACAGCCTGTCTGAGCACAGCAGCTCGGATGGATTTATATGAAGGCTGTTTCTGCTGCTGATCCACTGCTGCACCCTCTTCTGTCTCAGGCTGTGCTTTGTTATCAAGAGCTTAATTTTGGAGGCAGTAAGAGAATGAGTCACTTTTTCTTTTTTTTTATAATCACAGAGGTAATGAGATTGGAGGTTACTTCTGTAACAGTTTGGGCATTTTTTTTGTGTGGTTATTCTAATGTTTTCAGCTGAGAGTTTAGTTTTCACATTTATTAGATTGCTGTCATGCAAATGGCAGAGGGGCCTGATTACAAAAATGTGTTAATAATTACTGTGGGTTTAAGAAGGTGGCAAATGGCTGGCCTGTCAGATTGCATAAAAAGGTGGCGCATGTTCATTAGAAGGATTAAAATCATGATGAAAAGAATGATAAAAAGCAATCTAGTTGATGTGCTACTATAGCAAATGAAACATGGATTATTAGGTTGCCTTATTTCCCTATATTGTGGCGGTTTATCCCCAGTTTATCTAACACACAGTCTTAAACTGTGAAAATGGCAAAGCTCTTAATAGACAACAGCTAAATTAAGTACATCATCTGTTTTACAGTAGACAATATTGTTGATATGACACAAGATACTGTGGTTTAATGAGATTAAAATACAGTCTGAATTCATAATTGCCTCAGTGCCTATTCCATCACACGTGCCTGTGGGTATTAGTATCCATTTTTTCCCCTGTCAGTGTGAACAGGATTATTATCTAGTGCATACTGCTATCTCCACAGCTCATTAGCAGTCAGCAGGTTATCAGAAGTTTAAGATGATGTTTTTTCTTTCATTAATTCAGAAAATAATAATGCCATATTTTTGAACTGAATCAGATAATTGCTGCAAAATAGAACACCTGCATGCTGACAATATGGCGTGCTTAAAATTCACTGTTGCCACTTGCATTCCACTTGCATTCACTCTCAGCAAAGCAAGGTTCCGCCATCCATAAAATTAATGACTAAAATTGAGAAAAGATGAGCTCTCTGTGGCATGCTGGTGTATCTTAAGTTTTTTTTTTGTTTTTACCTTTGCAATATAGACAGTGGTTCAAACCGATAAGCAAACAGGATTTATACAACTTATAAGGGCATTTGCGGCCAAAGCAGCAGATGTTAGTGGCAGGTTGCTCAGAGCAAAGGGTGCTGCATTTGGCTCGCTCAGGAGGTGATCATGAGACATATTGCCTTTACTCTCACCCTCCACACAGACACATGACTGCACTCTTCACCCGCTGGGGAATTCAGCAAGACGAATATCAAAGGGTCAGCACTCTCAGAAACATATTTTAGCCTAATACCTAACATTTCTGCATTCTGATTAAGTTTAATATGATAACTAGGTTTATGCAATGTAAATCCAAGCCTGGGTGCTGCAACCTAAACAAGTTGAAATATGCATTACATTAAGTTTATTATGTAATTAAAATACATAAATCTTAAATACAGGCTGAAATGAAAAGTTTTTAGCAACAATTTTTCATCTAATGTCAAACGGGTGCTCATAGCTTATATAGCATTATACCAGAGCTGTATTTGGTTCAAGTGAAGCTGAGTAATGCATAAGTATGACTCACACAGTCCAAACCTCTCCAGCATGTCCCACACAGTACTTTTGAAACTCCCATGAATCGTGAGCAAAGCTGTATTCAGATGTGTTGTTTTTAATACCAGGCTTTGCACTTGCTTAAAACATAAAGAAGAACACCCTCGCATGTGTCAGCGTGGCAAAGATGTTTTATTTACTCTCTGGTATTTTCACAAAAAAGTCTCCAGGATCACTATTGTCTCCGTCTGTGCTTTTTTAGCCGCTCAATTCCTCTCTCACCTTCCTTGGTGTCTAATTGGGTTTCATTGATTTACTCCTCCATGATGCTGGCTTGGCCAACTCTCTGCTGACCCTGCAAAAAAATATCAGCCCGGCTGTCTAACAGGCAGTGTTCCGGCTACACACACACACACACACAACACAACACAGATTCCCAATGCAAGAGCTGAATGATTGCTTCAGTGAGGTGGAAGTGCGTCAACCTGCCGCTCCTGTGGCCCCCAACAGCAGAACCATAGATTAGTGTCGTATTGAAAAAACAAAAGGCTCAAGAGGAGTGGGGGGAGGTGGGGTGTTTGTGCCCACTGCTCAGGGACTCTCATACGGTTGTAAAGGGGGTAAAAAAGTGAGGGGCCAACTGTCGGTCGTCAAGAGGCCCGGGGACACAGCCACTCATCTGTGCCTGAGCAGCCATGTGTCACCTTGAGCTCTCTGGAGGAGGTGTCCGGACACAAACCTGCTCGGCCAGACGGGGTGTGAAGAAGGAGGCAGGATGAAAGCGGAGAGGAAGTCAAGGTAGCTATCCAGTTTCCATATGTGACATCTGTGGCTCAGTGGATGAGAGAAGCCTAAGCAATAACTTGAAGGAAATGAAAGGGGAGTGAAAATTAAAAAGAGGAAAGAATACACCTCACCTTTTCAATTCTCCATACAGCAATAGAGAGGATAAGAAGAAAAGGATGTAATACAGACAGAGCTTTGATACCAACTGTGTCCTCGTTTCCTCTTCTCGACTCCTGTCCCCCTTCTGCCATGCATTATAAACGGCTGATTATGACAGTGACAGCTCCTCAGGTGTGCAGTATGCTAGATTTGTTATTCAGCTCACAGGCATTGCTGTCCCTCCCTCTTACCACCTGCACACACACACACACACACACACACTCACACACACGAGCAGAAGTGCACACACGTACACACACGCCCACACGCGTACGTATTGCTCACAGCTGCTGTGTCAGCGGGACTTCGGAGCCAGAGAGAGGAGGATATTACATGAATCAGCCTCACACAACTGTTGTATTCACTGTGCTATGATCCAAATTCCCTGTTTAAATTGGGCTTTTATTGTCTGATTTAGATTTTTATGGGCGACTGGTGTTTTCATGAAGTCGGATTTGTTTAATTCTTGAGACATTACTACATTTTAGTTGATAAAATGGGCAGATTTGCATTCATGGAGCACATTGCAAAGAGGGTCTAAAAAAGCAGGTCTTACAGCAATAGATTTTCTATCCAAAAAAGGGCAACACGGGGCCACAAGGCATGACACAGGATTAGTGTCGCTGAAGAATGATCACCTTAGCATCTTTCAGGTCAGTGTTTTCTTTTCAGAACCAACAACTTTATTACTGTCTTGGCTGGGTCTCACCAGTCATCAACCTTGTTTCAACATGCTGCTTTTTTCAGCAAAACAAAAGCACTGAACAGCAAAGTGGACAACTACAACAACGAATAGCATCAAGTGGCAAAAGGTTCCAGATTTTATGAGGGTTGGTGGATACCAAAACTGAGCGAAAGAAGAAGCAGTATTGAACCTACATTCAAACACAATTCTGCTGGCTCTGCTCTGATCTGCTTGTTATGCTGCCAAAGGCCAAAATAAGAATCAATTCCGTTAATTCTGTGCTGAATCCTTCTATTAAAATCTGTAGTGAAACAGTCATTGGTAATGTGCGGTACTTATCTGGGCCTGTTGCTTGGTGACTCTGTGAAATGAGTTGAGGTCTTGAGATTTTTCCAGAGCTGCCACAAATTTGGTAGTGAAATTACATCACAGTGGAAGTGCTTCACTGAAAAAATCAATGGTTTTGTCATCAGCTCTCCTAAATCTGAAAGCGAGGGCGTCTTCATAGCGTCACTACCTTGGCCGCCCAAATTATAACTGGCTGGCTAGATACTTGACAGTAAGTCAAACTGTAAGTTTTCTGGAAGGATTGCTCAGAGCCAGACTGGAAAACAACAGACACTGAAAAACCAGAGGTAAAAATTAGCCGACATGGTTTGAGAAATCACAAGTAACTCCAAACTGTTTATTGACGGTACTTCTTAATGACAAACACAGCTGGATGTCTACTGTATGCACTGTACTAGTATCCTACAGCAGTTCCTTAAGATTTTCAGTAGGGTCCAATAGTCTGAAACCATGTTCCCACTGAGGAATTGGAAAGTGGTTCACCATCTGTTGTTGTAAACAGTTCTCAGCATCCAATTTTCTTCTCCTGCTGCAGTACTTTTGGGGTAGAAAATGAAATCAAAGGGCAAAGATGTCGAAAAGATGCTGTGTAAACACGGTGAGTAGTAATAATTTCAAGGCATATTAACGAAAAAAAAAGAGAAGACATTCCTGAGGTGTTGACTTTTGAGAAGTCTCCTCACATGGCATTTCTTGAAGTGCCTTTTATTTCAGCATAGCCCATGGCTGAGCTCTCTAATTCGCTCCAGCTTTGGCTTCACTCTACCATGTAAATGCAATCAAGTTGCTGACAAAGTATTTCTGTTGGCAGAGCTGCCGTCTCCCCTCTACATAAAAAAAATAATGAAAGAAAGAAATAAATAAGTTGGAAACTGATCTAAAAATAGAAAGATTAATCACTTTGCCAGGCCTCACTGTGGGATGCAGTAACTTACAGAAGGTCACAGCTTCACCTCTTAAATTCACATTGATCTCATTGAGTTGGTCATATTTGTGTTTCTGGATTCGCCCAAAGTATTTTTAACCTAATTTAACTTGACAAGGTTAATGTTGCGAAGCCAAGTGTACAGTAAGACAGACTGCTGACCTTTTGACATACAGATTTGCAGTCAACTTTTAATTAGGTTCCCTGTTCATTAGTTCATTACTTTGCTTTTCTAATGCAGGCAGATTGCAAACAGCAGATATATTAGACGTGATGTAACCTGAGTAGGTTAACCGAGCATTGCACCCCCTACATTAAGACTGATTGCCCAACCTTACACATAAAAAGGTTACATCAACCTTCAATTAAAACCGTCTTCACATTTCTCAGACTGTTCAGAGACCAGTAATGTAAATGTTAGTATAATGGCCGCTAGGTCAAGAGCTGAAATGTTAATGCCCTGGTGCCTAATTTACTTTGTTTCCTTGAGGGTCAGAAATTACTTCTCATAAACGCATCATTACGCCTGTATTTCAGCTCTGCCTTGAGGGCCAAATTAGACAGATGTCACCTTGATTGGAGGTTGCTATTACAAAGTTTCAGCTTCATAATTCAGGACGTGCAGTCATGATCAATATGCGGCTATAATTGCACGATTTGACAGGTATATATTATTGTAATGCTAATGATAAGCAACATCGTGCAAAAGAGACAAAGGAGGGTTCTTTTTGTTTGTGTCTTTGTCTAAAAAGGACTGTTTTAAGCAGGCACAAATCTAGAAAATGCATAATGTATATGTGGTGGTATGAATATGACCAGCTGCTAGTCTGGGACGTGGGCATTCTTGGCTTGCTCGGTGGCAATGAACCTTGGGGACGCTTTTCGAGCATCTGTTAGTGAGAATGTCAGGGCTCACAACCCTTAAAATAAGACTGAAATTGATACTGACAGAGAAGCTCTTATGAATGTCATGGGCTCTTGAATGTGATGACAAATTGTATTGTGGGTAGGAGTTTAGGATTCTGGTGACAAAGTGTCATCTTGCATTAGCTCGCCGAAGATTGGCGGATCAGGCTAAACAAGGTGGCAGCGAGGTGGAGAGAGGCAGTCAGCAGATGAGACTGTTCACTCCTGACAAGCTTATGCTGTTCAAGCGCAGAGAGGAACAGCCGGTGTAGCCCAATGATTCTTAAGTTTCCGGTGCTTTGCACTGCTCACTGTGAACCACAAGTGACACTTTTTTGTTCTTTTTTTTTTTTTCTTTTTCCAACTGATACAAACATATAAGTTCCATGTTTGTGAGGAATCTGCAAACAAACCCACGGTTCCGCATAAAAGCTAAACGTTCCCTTTCCACAGCATAAACTTGGAATAGGTCTAACATCCAGTCTCCCCTGCGGCACCATGTTGGAAACACAAAATATAGTGGCAGAACAGAGAAGGAGCCCTGCTTAGATTTACCACTTCCCATTACCTGCATTTTATTTTTAGCAACACTTTGAGAGAGTCTGGATCTAGGAAAGTAACTAAAAGGTGACGGTGTCTTCATTCTTATATTGCCCCCAAACTGTGTCACCTCTTTCATATGATAGACTATATTCAGTATAGCAGCTTTAAAAAAAAAAAAACATCCATGTAACATTTGCCCTTTTGATCTCTTATTCGCTTCTTCCACTGTTTTTCTAGCAGCTTCTCTCGTTGTTGTTGTCCTTGAAAAACTGTGTCTTTTTAAATGCTTCTGCCATTACACTACAGTGTATCATCTCCATTTAATTAACTGTGTTTAATTCATTTTTACTGTGATTATTATTATTTTTTAGCTAATTTCACGCTATTTGATTTTATTCAATTAAAATGCTGCTTTGTGCCCATTTCAACCTGTATTGTTACTTACAGGATTTAAATGATTGGTTTCAAAGGTGTGCTATTTCTGAGGCATAAACCCCCCTTCGAATATTTTAGAAAGTTGTTTTTATGACCGAGGGAAAGTGATCAGATGTTGACTCTGCAGAAGAGAAACTTTGTGGCTCCCTGTGCTCATCATCTGGCTCATGCCAAAGCTTTGAGGTGAAGTTGTCCTGCCCCCCAACCTACGCTGGCGGTTAGAGAGAAATAGGTCAAAAATGTGGATGAAGATTTGCAAGAACCCACTCCATTCTATGATATGCATTACTGCATATCCTCTCCTCCTCCAACACAAAAGACATCTGAGATGTGTTAAGCCCTGTTCTGGGTAAAAATAACAAACGCTATGAATAGAATGCTGAGAACTGCCCTTGCAATATTATGATGTTAATTTAATTTGTATTCTCACATTATGATTTGAAAGGACAATGCGACATCTCCCTGCATGCAAAGTGGGAAAAGACGTGTTATCTTTTAATAGCTAATTAGATTTTTTATGTGAATACTGACATGTTAAACAGGCTTCTCCTACCAGTGTCCTTCACGGGCCACACTCATGTTTATGATTACCATTAATCCTGCCAACAGAGTGGAAAACATCTTGCTGTCTGTGTACTGGCAGACAGTTCCTCAGTCTTATCAAAAATAATTTGCTGTCTTGATCGATTGATGTGGAGCTGAAGTTCTGGGGACTAATTTTCTTTTTTTTTTTCACTATAGCAAATAATGCTGTTTGCTACAACAGTCAGACAGATGTTTTTAATAAGTACCCAATGGTATAAACATATG
Organism: Selene dorsalis; assembly: GCA_900303245.1. NCBI lineage: Eukaryota > Metazoa > Chordata > Actinopteri > Carangiformes > Carangidae > Selene > Selene dorsalis. The sequence goes on along the minus strand of OMNW01009777.1, from coordinate 28,744 downwards.
TTACTGATGCACAGTCAAAAAGACAAAGACTGGTTCCAGCACAATATACTTTTTAAAATTATATTATGCCATATTTCAAAATATTTTGTTTTACTTGTAGTTCTTTAAACGCGATGCACGCCAAAGTCCTGCCTTCAATGTCAGATAACCAGTATTACAGTACATTGAAAAATAAATCTTCTCCAGCCACTGAGCACAAGTTGATAGGACAAATGAGGCAAACTGAAAAATTACATACTTGGAATCATCAGCCAACACCCAAGTCAGATGTAGGTTACCTCCTCTGAACCTGCAAAATTAACTTTTGTCAGACTTGCAGGTTACAGCAAGAATAACAAGGTTTCTACATTTTTTTTTAATAAGCAAATTTATGCAGCCTGCCCTTGTTAGTGGAAATGTGACTCAGACACTATCAACATCATGCTGATGTGTTGATGATCCTGTCCAGCCAGAGCATGCCAGGGTCTGTGGTTGTTTGTTGTTTTTGCTCCTCCCTACTGCTCGGTTAAATGGGATATCTCTAATGCTGGTGCAATAACAAATTACCTGAAGAATTTGCATAGTGTTTGTTGCAACTAACATCACTGCTTCCAATAGGCTAATCACCCCCGATTTGCTAATGGACCATTATAGTATCTTTCTATATTATTGCAATTAGATGTGGTCATCAAATGAAGACATTATGAGAGCATAACTGAAATACAGAAAACAATGTGCTTGATCCACTGTTTATTTTATGAAAATGTGTCTTGCACATTCACATAACTAAGATTAATCAGAGAATGGGAAACAAATGTTTTCCCTTGAGTAATTATGCTTAACTTTGCTGAGTGAAACTTGTATGCTGTATTTTTTTTTTTCCTGCAAGCTCTCCTGGTGGGACATGCCACAAATAGAAAAATTAGGCAGCCCCATGCTTGGCCTCTTTTAGTGTGTAGGGCTGCCCAAAGATGGAGCACTTAAATTCATAGCAGACATCCAGGTGATTATTTCCCAGTTGGGGAATAATAAAAGTTGGAGTCAGACTTCACAGGCCTATTAGACAGCAAATAATTCAGCACTGCATCAACACAGCAACATTTTCCATTCCCCTTTGTTTGGATGGAAAGTTGAAATGACCATTTGCATTACAATGTAGTGGAAGTGGAAAAAAGGCACATAAATTGAAAGCACATTCCTTTGCAGCATGTATTTACTATTCTGTTGCTCTCACACTCACATGCACCAGATTTCAGTGGCAGATAACAGTCTCACACCCCCCTTGCTTTCCTTGTAATGGTGAAGCTTTTGGGAACATGTCATAAAATAAACATGTCCGAAGTAATCTTAGATAAGATGAATAAATACTGAACACCTTACTGGCCTGACTTTGAGTTTTGACTCAAGTTCCGGCTGAAACTATTTTAGTGATTGTGAGGCTTAACTGTGGTGCTGGCAGTGTTTCAGTTTCACCCGGGGATATCTCTAAAGGCCTTGGCCTGAGTGCTTTTATTGAAAATGCCTTGGACTAGCAGTGACACATCCTCCCTGACCTGGCACTACCCCTGCAGCAAACAGTCACATGTGTTTTAGCTCAGTGTGATGACAGTTGGGGAGTTGCAGTAATACATCACAGAAAAACATTCTTTAGAAGTGAGGGAGTCACCTCGATCTTTAAAAGGAACCCCGGCTATGATGACTTATAGGCTGTATAAGATCTTGGTATCAGTCATATTAATGTGATACATAATACATTCTTGATGTTTTTGTTTTTATAAAATTTCAAATTATAATTTCACCCGGAGGTCGCCATTTTATTGGCAGTGACGTCAAACGGTTGCCGGCATATTCCACCGGTCCCGTTTTTCTGACTTTACAGCAACAAACATGTCCTCTATCTGTGTCGGCTATGTCGAGTCACCAACAGGTAGCCTAAATCAAAACATTAACCCGTGATCATATAATCCAGTGATCGTCTTTGGAAATCATGGATGTAATGGCAACCAAACGCAGCACAATGTGGCATTATGATCATACGTAAACATATACTATACTCACACTACACACTATGAGTGCAACATCTTTAAGTCACTGCCCCCAGGGGGCATTGCGCAGGTAGAATAATGGTTGCTTCCTTAGGTAAAAGAAAAACTGTTAACTGTTTTTCAAAACATATTTATTTATAGGAAATAATAATCGGAGTTCCAAAGAGTAACCAAAGGACTGGTGACAAATAACACACACACACACACACACACACACACACACACACACACACACACACACACACACACACACACACACACACACACACTTTTCAAATTAACGGATGAATATTAAAATGAGAGCGCGGAACTTTAAGTAGTGCGAATTTTTGTTCCCTGGGGGAGCTTAATTAATGTAACGGCCATGGATGGATTTTGATTTTAGCTAGCTCCGTCTCCTGTAGCTGGCTATCTAACATATAAAAAGAGCTGTTGGAAAAGCTAAGCGTGTGTTTAGAAAGAGCGGGAACTCCAGCAGGTGAATAAGCTGCGGCCAAAGCGAGAGCAACAAGTGAGGAAATTCAGCCAAGCTTCAGATACACACGCGCACACACACCTACCTGTGCCCGCTAAAATGTCGACTCACCGGTTGGCGCTCTTCAGGTGCAGCCACCCTCCTCAGCCTCCACCTCTGCGTCCGCATGAAGCTTCAGTTGGCTCTGCCAGGACCGTGGGGCCAGGACCCGCTGCGTCCCACCGCAGGCCGTAGCCTGATGATGATTTTGGGACGGTGAAACCACCAAAGCCAGTCAATTAACAGTGTTACCCACGCCGTGTGTGTAATTTGTGAAATACCCAGTTTAAGGGCAGAGAGATTTGCTTGTTGTTGTAATTGGACCCAGCCATATTAGAAGAGGATTTTCAGCCATTTTCCACACCATGAAGCTGCAGCTCTAACATCCGGCCTAAGGACAGTTATTCTGAGACGTGTTTCTACAAGAACCGCCCCCACATCCATTGGTTATTCATATGGTGAGTGGAACTATTCATCTTTTTAATGTTTTACTTTCCCCCTCTTGACATCCTCGTGCTTCTTTGCTGTAGGTAAATTTGTGCATCACAGTCTGTTGCTTTGCTGTGGTTTCTCTGCTTGTCATGGCCTGATTTGTCAGCCTTGTGGCTTGTGTGGTCAACATTGTGTGGTCGTCAACATTGTGTGGTGCTCAGCTGGGTGCAGGGTTACTGGAGTTGGACCTTGTTGTGTTGCCAGTAATGGCCTGGACACAGTGACTTTCACTGCATGTTGTTAATTGTTGTTGATTGATTTGCAGACTATTTTTCAACCCAACCTTGCTAATTTGTTTACTGAATACCTATTTATTTGTAACTACACTGACTGTCTCTTGATTAGATTTGAAATGACCATGAAAATAATCACCTGAGACTGTGGCCTTTTGAGTGACAACTCAATGGTTGTGTGAAGACAGAAGACAGGCGTTTGTTAAAAAAAAACAAAAAAAACGAGGCAGCTGATACAGATAGAGCAGCAGGGATATTTAGAGCCATTTTTTTTTCATTTAAGGATTATATGGAAATGCCTTTCTTCTGTTCTCACACCGAACATTATCCTCATTACACTCCAAAGACAACAAAACAGCCAGAAGAAGCTAATTAACAAATCAGTGGAGTTTTGCTTTTGATCCGTGGTTTTAATTTTTATGCTGCCCTGGGGATTATGACCTCTCATTTCTCTGAGTAAAGATGATGTTTAAAACAGAGTTTTCACAAAGAATTGACTGGGGTTAATAAAATGTCACACTACTCAGAAAGGATTAAACTTAAAAAGAGTGGACTGACCACGCTTGGATCCAAGAGATATGCTGTATTGTGCATCCCCACTGCCTATTGCAGTTAATGGGTGTATGAGGCTGATTCAAAGGAGCAGCGAAACAGTTTGATGGCTAAATTTAGTTGAGCATGATTATCATTAAAACTGTTCTGATACAGGAGACGAAAACAAGAGGCCGATTGTAGAAAAGAGCTTTTTTTGATAAGAAATACAAAGAGTCTTTTGGTGTCAAGCTGTCACTGAACAGTTCTGATTAAGACATTACAAAAAACCCTCCGCTCTCAGACTGAAATGTGGATACCGCTGCTGTTGTCACATGCAATGACAGGTGGGATCTGGAGGGAATGAGCATGAAAAGGATATTGCTGTTCACCTGACATGGGAAATGTACTCACCTCATAAACGTTATAATTAAATCTCCTAAAAGATGAAACATTCGATCAAGACGTGCATTTTCTAGAAAGTAAAGGCTCCCGCCACTCCAAAGCAACCAACAATGAGGCGAAAAAAGGAGCGGGGTGTGTGGTGAGGGGCATTTTGTAGGATTTTTAACATTTGGTAGACAGAGGGGGATTATTGTGGACTCCTTTTTGTGCAGGAATGTTGATAATACTAAAGGGGTGGCAGGAGTGGAAACACTGCTTTAGATGCTATTGTTTTAGTGCAGAAGATGAATTTACTCTGAAATATAACATAATTAGCTCACAAGGGTTTCTACAAATTCATTGCAGTATCAGAGTGTTCCTCTCTGTGGGGAGACTAAATTTGCATCATTTACCACTTATTGTAGCTGCATGTTAAGACCACTGAAATCAGATACTATAATGATGCTGCTATACAGGAGGCCAGAGAGGATTTTAAGACCGGGGCTGCAGAGTTGTGGTGGTATTTACAGAGACAAATCACCTGAGTTTATCCCAACTGTGGGAAACATGGAAAACCGATTTCCGAAAATGGTAAAGCACTTCAGTGCATATGTTGGTTATATTTCAGCCAGCTGATATACTCTTAATGGATATTTTATGATACTTTAAAACATTTCAGATATTTGATAGTAGAATATTGTAGTTTGTTGTGCGACGCACTCCTGTGCTCGTGTGGTGTTTTTTTTTAATACTTTTGCAGCAGTTTTATATGTTTCAGCATCAGTTATTTAATTTTTACTTCACCGCAACTCAACTCAAATAGTTAGACCAGATTCAATTTGAGCGTTTTACTCATTTGGCTACAGCACCTCATCTGTCAGTGCGGAACAAAAGCCGAGAGGTTGAAAAGAAGCATTACATCATGCCTGCAGGTATGCTAAAACACAGGCCACGACGGCTTTTGAGCACTATGTTTATGTTTGCTTAAATCTGGAGCAGTTTCATGGCAAATTTGCAGTGAAAACACAAAGAAATCATGGGTTGGTCAGATGGCAGGCCAGTGTAAACCTCCGTACTTATGAGACTACAGGCTTCCCAATTGAAATAGCATTAGCCCAAATTATAGTACTCAATCATTAATTATAGCCCAGTGGCACTTTGAGGCGGTCAGCATTCTGCCGATATTTCCTTCTTTTCACTTCTGTCGATTTTCCTGTTCGAACATTGAACAGATTTCTGTCACATTTTGTGCAGTTTTTACTGTTGAAACTACATTCTGTGCAAGTAATGGAGCCCTTGAGTGCTCTTTTGTGTTACCATTGTTATTATTTCTCATGGTTCCGGACATATCTGGATGGTACAATGCGCCAACAAGTTCAAGTTCACTTTATTCGTCATGTGTATGTTAACACGGTGTCAGCAGTACGATGAAATTTTTTTAGGCAAGAGCAACAGGTCAACTCAGCAGCAAAGAAGAATGAGTAATAAATAATAATAAAATACAATAACAAAGTAATAACAAAATAATAACAAAATATATCTAACATTATGTACAGAAAAGAAGAATCAAGCACAGTGTAATAAAATAAGCAGTAAACAGTGCACCGTGAGCAGTGCAGATGAACAGGCCAGTGTGGTTGAGGTAGAGCAGTGAGAAACAGTGCTATGAGGTTTGTGAGTTCAGGAGCCTGATGGCATGGTGGTTAAAAACTGTTCTTTAGTCTGGTGGTGCGTGCAGCCACACGGTAGCAGGGAGAACAGTCTGCGTGCTGGGTGGGAGTGGTCCTTGGTGATGCCGTGTTTCCTCAGGCACCGTTGGTGGTAGATGTCCTGAATGGCAGGGAGCCTGTTGCTGGTGATGTGCTGCGCCACCCTCCACCACTCTCTGTAGTGATTTGTGGCTGTGGGCAGAGCAGCTCCCGTACCAGACCGTGATGCAGCCTGTGGGCAAGCTCTCGATGGTGCACCTGTAGAAGTTTGTGAGGATGCTGCTGCTCATGCCAAACGTCCTCAGTCTTCTCAGGAAACAGAGCCGCCGGCGAGCCTTCTTCACAGTGGTGTCGGTGTGCAGCGACCAGGAGAAGTCCTTGGCGATGTGTACGTCGAGGAACTTGAAGCTGATTGTGATTGTCGCCGATGTAGATGTGCAGGTGTCCGCCCCCCCGCTGTCTCCTGTGGTCCACAGTCATCTCTTTGGTTTTGCTGACGTTGAGGGAGAGGTTGTTGTCCCGGCACCAGCTGGTTAGTGCCCTCACCTCCTCTCTGTGAGCGGTCTTCTCATCGTCTGTGATGAGACCCGGGACGGTCGTGTCGTCGGCAAACTTTATGATGAGATTAGAGCTGTGCTTGGCAGCACAGTGGTGAGTGAACAGGGAGTACAGCAGCAGGCTGAGGACACGGCCGGGAACGATCGTGTTGAATGCCGAGCTGTAGTCTATGAAGAGCGTCCTCATGGTGTGTGTTGCCAGAGCAGTGGTGTCACCTGTGGATCTGTTGGTCCTGTACGCAAACTGGAGAGGGTCTAAAGTATCGGGAAGGGAGGAGCAGATGTGGGTTTTGACTAGTTGCTTGAAGACTCCAACAACGGTTGAGTGAAACTACACCTAACACAAACACGTTGGGAACACCCAATAGTACTTTGTGAAAACACTCCCACAAGAGGTTAAATACCTGGTTCTTTCTCCACTGTGTGTCAGACTAGTGAGGACTAGTCAGACCGATGCGTTTACGAACTGATGAAGCCGCTTGGATAAGAGGCGAAACGTCTTCATAGACAAATACTAGTCCAGTTGCTTCCGACTAAACTGTTGCCTAGAGACTAGTCGCTTGAAGCACTTCATGATGACTGATGTCAGTGCTACAGGGCGGTAGTCGTCTAGGCAGGAGACCACTGGTTTCTTGGGGGATAGGAACGATGGTGGACGCTCTGAGGGAGGCGAGGACCACGGACTGGTTCAGGGAGAGGTTAAAGATGTTTGCGAACACCTCCGCCAGTCGGTCAGCGCAGGCCCTGAGGGCCAGGCCTGGGATGCCATACGGCCCAGGAGCTTTGCGGGGGTTGACCTTTTTGAAGGACCGCCTCACTTGAGCTGTGCTCAGAGTCAGCGTGGCAGCCTTCCTGTCCACCTGTGGACGCATGACGAGCGCTGTGTTATTCGCATCGAAGCGAGCGTAGAAGGTGCTCAGCTCGCCCGGCAGCGATGTGGTAGGCTAGACAGCGACCCTGTTTTTCCCTTCGCCTTTTTTCCCCTACAACACTTGCTACCAATGCCACTGCTTGTGAAAGTGAAATTCTTTTGAAACTGCAGCCAATTCAAGGAAGTAGACTGTGAAAGCTTTTGGCTGAGCTTTTTTTCTTTCATGTTATATGGTAAGCTTTCACCTCATGAAAGAAATTCTTGTTCTCCTGATTTTCTGATCACTTTTGTGCATAGAAAATAGCAATCCTCACCTATAGGTAGCCTATACATTCTTAATACGACCGTTTTATTGTCTCTGAGTGCAGCAGTGTAGACGACTTGAGTTTGACTTCATTGTTGAACAGCCTGCAACTTTCAAGAAAAGCATCCTGGCATTGATGGAAGGCATTTGTAATTTATAATACAATAGTTCACTCAAAATATTTTTGTAAAACTGTTTTCTTCCTCTTTTTATTGCCAGACTGTGACTCATTTTATTGCCAGACTTTGACTCATCCTAGTCATCTAACGCAACTAATACCTGAAAACCAGAACTAAAACTATGCACAGAAGACTTCACAGAGTCATTATGAGACATGTGAACTCCAAAACACATTTCACAGACAAAGCAAAATTATGTGAAACCATAAGATATAGGAGAATTTCACAGGAAATACTGTAAATGGCTTGGGCTCCAGTTTCATGTAACTGAGTGCAAGCACAGCAATGTATGCTCAGGGAGAGAACATACTTGGCAAGGACTAGGGTATTACCCGAGTCTGGATTTTCAGAGTTGAGTCAGAGTCAGCACTTCAGACTGACATCTGGAGTCGGGGTGTTGAAGCTCTGAACTTCGTCTTTTGATCTAGGTTTTTATTACCTGTAATATGAAAACATCAGATTTCTTATCAAAGACACAGACACAAGTGCATCATGGTCATAGTTGAGCCAATGAAACCCATAATGCACTCAAAGAGTTTATCTCCCGCTTGACTCCTGCTTTCAGCAGCATCTGGTTCAAAAGTAGTTTGGGCGACTTTATTAGTTTTCCGCATCAGAGCTGAGAGCATCGGAGCAGCAAACAGCAGGACCCCCCCCTCCC
>OMNW01009777.1:0-20265 GCA_900303245.1 Selene dorsalis | reverse complement strand
CCCGATCACCCCTATCTGTTTCCATCACAGTCCAATGTCTTGCGTAATAATTTTGAGACCTGACTCAGTTTGTAAGAATTTACCACCTGCCACGCTCTTCGCCTCCTACCCCCATTTTCAACCTTTGTCAGGAAGGGACACAGACTCTGATTTAAAAAAAAAAAACAGTTTTTAGAGAAGGACCATCTTGAATGTTTTACCACAGGCAAACCAGTAGCACTGATGAAATGAACTCTGCAGTTTGTATTGGGCAAGAAACAGTTATTGGGAACACTGGTGACTCAGGTGCCATTTGTTAGCACACGGTACATGATATGTGCCTGTATCTGTCCTGTAGCAGCTGTGAACACATGGCAGTCGTTAAGTGGAACAGCGTTTCTCTGAAGAAATGATACTGTGGAGCACATAACACTCATTACAGCAGAATATGAAGTGAAACCATATCTTGCCCTGATGTGGACTATATGGACTAAACTGAGCCATGCATTTGTGATTGACAGGAATTTGGCAGCCCTGTCCGAAAAAAGCTGTGCGGTCAGAGTGTGGAGAGAATCTCAGCAGATATAACAGTTTGTGCATTTCTGGACTTGATTCTCTGTGAAATGACCTTTTTTTTTTTAAAAAAAGAAAAAAAAAGCGACAATCTTGAAATTTGCAGATTGTTAGCAGTGAGACTGTCCACCTTTTTTTCACGAAAAAACAACCCCCAAAGGTTCTCTAACCTCATTTAACAGTTTTTAAATCTTGGTAACTACATGAAACACCTGAAACAGCATCTTATAAAATATAACCTGGCCGGTGTAGCAGTTTGTTGGTATTTTCTATTCTTTCTTCATCCGTAGCCCTGTGGATTTTGGCTCCCTTCTCTCATGGTCAAAGTTGATGATTAAATTTTTATGGCATGGAGAGCTCTGCCAATATGTCCTTCATCGTTCAAGAACCTTGGTGTATCGTTTGAAGTGCGGCACGCCGTCAACAAATACCTCACTGAAATTCAAATATGGCGAAATGCAGTTATCTTTTTATAGGGATTTAGATGGAGCTGTTTGGAGTGGAGGCTTCCTATTCATTTATTCTGTCACCATTGAACCGCTCAGCTGTATTACTGAATTGATGCACTGTGACAGTCTTAAGCTATTTTTATCTCCTTTCTCCATCGTATTGAGAAATTACAGCTGATATACTGTAGAAAAGTCATGGATTTCCAACCGACACCGAACTGAACTTGATATAGCTCATAACACCATCTAAGCCAGCGTATTGAGTTTTGTTCCTCTGTGACCCGTAGATCAAAGTAATGGACTATCGGAGGCTGTGCACTCCAAACTAAAGAGGCTTGAGCTACTGAGCAGTTTAATGGTTTTGGGCAGGTTCTTAATTATAGGACAGTTTCCCCTGAGTGATTCCACTCTCTTATGGCAGTACAAGGCAATTGTACATTTTCACCTGATCAATACAGCGAGGATGTTTGATAAAAGATGCATGAACAGGCTTTATCAAATCAGTTAAGATACAATTACTCAGACCAGCAGCAAGGCTTTGCATTAGCCTTATATGACAGGTAGAAACTGGTGGTGACACAACTCTTCACTCCAAAGCTGAACTTTTTCAGTCAGATTCTCTGCTGATGTTAATGTTGTATCTGCTCCGTTACCTGGCAGCCAACAATATTTCTATACAACCTGCGTGTCTTCAGCAAGCTGCTCTTGAAGGCCTGTCCTTGCCCTCTCCACCGTTGCGAGCATCCTGAACGAATGCTCTCATAATAGTCTGATGACTTTTTGTTCCAACAAGTTCAGCAGGTCAGACCAGCCATCCATTTTACTTTCGTCCGAGCCGGTATTGATCTGTCCTAAATGTAGCTTCTTTTTCTCTCTAAGCAGAGATTCCTGCAGCAGCGAGAGAAAGCACTCGTCTTCCTACTTATCTGGGCCACACTCACCACATGTCTTACACCCAGACAAGCTGTTAACATTGATATGATAGAGCAGAATGGTGAAAAGCTGATGCGCCGCAAATAAATATTTTTGCAGCATGCCACCACAATGAAATCTGTCACAGGTGAAATGCTGAACAGCACCATGTTTACAGAGGCATTTCTTTTTGCTCTTGTTCACAGACCCTTTTTTTTTATTATTATTTTGAATCTGAATGATGAATAATAATAACTTCAATGGCCCTCAGCACATAACATGTCTCTGACAAGGTTAAACAATCCCACATATTCCTACATCTATCCACCAAACCTTACAGAGTCATAGATATCAACATCTTAAATATTTCAGATCTTTTTACATGAAGAACCATAAACGATTTCCTGCGAAATTAGCGACCATGTTGAAAAAGGCTCTGTCATGCAGTAATGATAATGATGGATCTGCACCTAAATTGAATGGATTTTATAGGTTCCATAATGCTGTGAAAACACAACTTACATCACAGAGGTCGTAGAAATTGTGTTAAAACATGAGAAGTAGTATCATGACTAAGGGGCCGTCCACACGAACATGTGTATTTTTGAAAGCGTGTGTTTCTCTACACGGTTTGGCCTTTCATCCACACGTAGCCACAGTTGTGGGCTCCTGAAATGTACCTTTGCTTTGTCTCCATCTCCATGTGCAGCATTGGGTTCCAGCAAATCCGCTACTTGTAAATCTGTAAAAGTCTGACAAATGCTTAGCTTGACACATTCAGATGTACCTTAAATATGGTGCGGCCTCATTTTAAATTCAGGTGTCGTTCCATATATTTAAAATAGCTTTCAAGTTACAATAAGTTGTTTATAGGGCAATAAGAGCACCAATTCTCTATGTTTAAATGATTGGATCACCGGCTATATCAATGTTTGCTATCTGTTAAAACTTCACATAACAGATGTTTTCCTCCAGTTAGCAGGGGCTATGACGGGTGAGCAGTTTCTTGTTTTGCGGCCTCTTTTCAGTGGCCCCTGTTTTTTCACACTGAAGGCGCACATTTCTCCAAAACAGACTGAATAATTTAGTTTTTAAGTGGGATTGCCCTCAAAAATCAAAGGGTGTGCTTGTCTGGAGTGCCGAAGTGCCTTCTCCATGACCGTGTTAGAGCCTCTTTCTGTCAGCCCTGCATGGTGTGCTTAAAAGTCATTTTGCAAGTGTTTCATCAGTCATGCATAATTTTTATTTGATGCACATGGCTGGCGATGGTGAGTAATGTTAGTCTGATGTTAATGTGGGATTGCTGAGTGAGTGACAAGGTTTTTCTTTGCTCGCAGACACCTCAGATAGACAGTCTTCCAGCTTTAATTTACATCTCTATACTGTTTTTTTTTTTATTTTGTCTCTTTTTGTACTGTGTCCTCCAGTCTTACTTGATCACATTTTTTGACTGTTAATGAGAAGAGACAAGAATAAGATAAATATATAAAGGAGAACAAAGGTACGTCTTTACCTGTGCATGCCTGGATCCACTTTTTGCCTCCTTCTTGGTGTGTGTGATATAAAATTCAGGGATTTCGTTATGATAAGAAAGAAGTTCAAGCATTTGAAGTAACTCGGGAAGAAAGGATGTATTGCTGTCACCGTGCACAGAAGGTGAGCTTGTTGAAACCGTCATCTCACTCTATGACTTTGAGAAGTTCTACAAGACCTCATCCAGTCACGCTCTGGACTGAGCTGGTTGTGAGTGATTTCTAGGCAGACAGAGATATCATCCATCAGCAACTTCACCTGGGCCTAATGGCTTGCCGCAGACAGGCATGTTTGACTCTGTGTTTGATGTGTGCATACCACATACCCACTTACTCTTTTTATGTCAGAATATCAGCAGGCAGCACAGTGTCAGGGCTCACAAATGGATTTTCTAATCCACTTGTTTGCTGCAAGTTCTTTCAGCCCCTGTTTTTTGAAGCCCAAGCCAAAAATGTACTTAAACACGAGCATTCCCTTCGACTCCTGTCTGTCTCAACCCCGGCTGTCATTGTGTGTTTTGACTGACTAAAACATTTCCACGGCAGAGAGAAAGGGATGCAGGCAGGCGAAGGACACCAGGAAAGCTCAAATAATGAGATGTCAAGCAGGGCAGACCATAATTGTTAATTACATTTATTCCAGTGCTTTTGGAATGCAGCCATGATGCTTTCAGGAATATAAAGTGGTGTCCTCAACATGTTCCAGGTTCAGACTTTTAAATGGGGCTGAGTGATCAGTCCTGAAATTCGATAAGTAGCACTCTTTTCCAAGTTACAGACAGGCCTCACGTGGCCATATAAAGAACAAAGGCAGACTTTTAAAAGCAAGATAGATAGAATCTCACCAGCATTAAACTAAATGAAGCACAGGCTTTGTTAAAACGGCCGCTAACCTGCCAATGTGCTATTAGTCTACGACTGACGTACACAAATGCGCCTCTGCATCAGAGGAGAGCCTGAGCCGCGCGGGTGACTGAGATAGGGCGTGATAGCCTGACGTGGTGTACATCAAACTGTTTTATGTCAACTGGAAATGACTCCCAGGATGTTGGATGTTTGCTTTGATTTCAGTCGTGTTTGCTTGTTCTTCTCTTTAAGTGACATGTTGGTTGAACTTTCCCGAACTTTTTTTTTTTTTACCTCTACTCGAACTTGTTCTCCCTGGTTCACAAGCAGCAATGGTCACTTCTCATAACATCTGAAGGCAATTAAAAATGCATCTGGACCAGACCTGTGAAGTTTAAAGTTCACGAGTGTCCCATCCTGTCTGTGACTCTCTGCTCTCTCATCTCCTTTCCATATCATAGAATAGTTTCTTGTTAGAGCTAGCTGAGCATCCTGCCAGCCCGGTGCCTTCATTAAATCCTAAAGAGAAACTGTCAATCATTTCACTTTTCTGTCGCTGTACTGTATTACTGTTGCAATAAAGACGTACCCAGGAAAACTACAAATAAGGCTCTGTTTGGAACCAACAACTCCTTTTTCATTATTTTTTTTACACACATACACGAGCATATCCTCTGATGTTCATATACCTTCCCAGTTTTACTTGCCACCCCCAAACCATCTGCTGTCAGACACTGGTAATTAGTTTTATGGTGTTCTTGGCAGCCTCAGTATGGCTTCACGATAATTACCCTTTTATTGTTTTGTATTCTATTGTTAATGTTGTTGTTGTTTCGTGGCTTGTCCTAATTAAAAGTTTGGAGCTTCGTGGAATTAACACAGGCTGCCCTTTTTGTCCTTCTAAATTGCTTATCCTGCAAAGCTAACATTAAAGGATGGATGCAGCAAGTGACTAGAGCAGATACGATGAGGGACGGTAAATCCTCCAGACTACAATACACAGGAGCTGCTGTTACCACAAGCTGTAATGACTTATGTGGGGTCCAGGTCGCTATTTCCCAGCAGAAGTCAACGCTTTCAACCCACCAAAGTATCCCAGGTGCTGCAAACAACCTGTGTCTCCCCCTCCTTAGATTTCTTTTTGCCACACCGCTATATCCTTGTGTCCTGCCGTCCCGCTGGGTAAAGTACAAGTCAATATTTTCCCCGCATCTCTCACTGTGCTGTTTGTTTTAAATGGCTTTTAAGTTGACAGGTGGTCAGAGCTGGCTTTCTCGAGCCCCAAATGTGTTGTCGGAGAAATCTCTGGTGCTGAGCCTTGGTCGTTGTCACAGCCAAATCCACACACAATCCAATAAGCTCTCCCATTCAATAGCACACATTAACCTGAAGTGAAAGCCTTCTAGATTAAATGAAGGATTTGACCGAGAAAATAGAAAACTGACTGCCTCTGATATCGATGGACACAAACCCATTTTGATCCATGGGAATTACGAATCTTCACTGATCACTGTAATCCAACCAGTCAAATATCTTTCCTTGTTGTATTTCAAATAGGAATAAGCTTACTGTTTAAGACAATTAACTTCTATGTTTACATGTAATAATATCTCTAACTTACATCGACTGCATTTTGTTTTCCTGCAGTGGTGGATTTTAGTCTTACTTAACAAGAAAGATTTTGCATTCTGCAACACTGAGAAGACAAACTTGGTGATCTTGTACTCAATAAAATATTTAGCTTTTTTAAAAAGTGGCTCTGCCATTTCAGTGACTGAAATATTTATGGTTCCATATGTGACAGTCAGAAAACCCTTGGTATTAATGACACGGGTGGCCGTGAAATGAACTGCAGAGCGTCCTGTTGCTTGCACAAGTCGTGGCCAAGACAGGAAAAGAAAGGTAAAAATACATGGTACTTAGATTGTAGTGCTAAAGTAAGGATTAGAAGAAGAGCAGGGCAGCCTATCCTTCTGTTGCTACCAAACCACGTGGAGTTTTGATAGGGTCAGTTGGGACTGCAGATGAGAGACAGGTGGCGATGTGATGGCGAATACATGGAAGAAAAGTCTAATGGCGGCGGCATGATGCCCAATACTTAGCTGCTGCAACGCTCCAGCGCAGTACTCCTGTGCCCCCCCCAAATGACAGGCACAGAGATTGTTAGAAAAGACACTGATAGGGCCAGTAAAACCTTCTGGATTTGTCCCAGTAGTCACATTTAACCAGTTCAACTACACAAGACTGTATGTGATTAATGAATAAAGTATGAAGTTTCTGAGACTATAGTTGACTGGTGCTCTTTTTCTGCTTCTGAAAGTAGAATTCAGAAAACCCCCCTGTGTGGTCAGAGGCATATATATATGCACACACAGTAATTAAAAACATGTAATAAACTGCAATACATGATGACTGGACTGTTATTAAAGAAATGAAATACTCACCATGAATCCTAATTGATCTTGTGTGAATCAGAGTATACATCCCATATCATGTAACACAAACTTATTAAAAAGTTACATATTGCTAAAGGTTAGTACTAAATTATGTTCTCTCCATTGAACTGGAAAGCATGGATGTATTTCATCATTTTCTTTTAATTTTCCCGCATTCTCTTGGTGCTAATTGCCCAAGTTTATATTTGCTTTTACATTAGGCCCCGTCCCATAGCCTAAATGTCAGAGCATTACATATTTACACTGGCTAATGACCTGTGCTGACAGGAGAGAAGGGGGGCACAGCTATCTCTTTATTTAACACATGGAGAGTAATAATTTGCACTCAGAGGGGGCTCTGGTGAGGGCCGGACATCCAAGTCTGTGTCCTTTAATAGGGCCTGTCTCCAGTGATTAGGGATTGTTGACAGGGAAAGTTGTAGTGCCTAGCTCCAGATGGAGCGCTCTTTTTCCCCATTTATTACCACCAGCACAGTCTCTGTTTAGCTACTAGAAAGTACTAGCCCACAGAACACATACGCATAACAAACACACACACACACTTTTGCTCATTATGTCAAATATCAGATGGTGAAACAAACATTGTCATGTCACAGGGGAGAGCTTAGCAGCCTTGCCTCCCACGCCTCCCAAAAACTTCTGGGTCTCAGGGCCACGCTGGCAGTCACACTCCAGCTCTCTTATCATTACACCCTGGTTCACAGCACAGCATCAGCACTCTCAATCCTGAACCAGGCTAGAACCAAACTAATTAGCCTGTCATCTCTATTTCTTTGAGGCTGCTGGATTTTTTCTGATTAGTTTCTTCCATGTCATTTCTAAAATGGTTCATAGGCCGCAAACTCTTTTCTGTCTAAATTAATCAACAGTGTCCTTTCTTCTCCTGGTAAAAAAAAAAAAAAGGGCCAGATCTTGAACTAATTGTAAGGTCTTTTCCCTCCGATAGACAAAGAGGTCTAATTCTCTTTTTCGGATCACGGTCTCTTCCTGTCTTACTCATCCCCCTAGGGATCAAACCCAGGTTCATGTAGGGCTTATAACATCTGGTCACTGGGCATTACATGATTGTAATTGACCTACACCTTTAACCTGTGATGGTACACAAACTATACAATCATAATTTCGCAGGCTATACATGCTGAATAGCTGTATTTCCCTCTCAGGTCTGGAAGCTAAATTAATTTGTGTGAAAGTCAAGGATAACTAATGGGCAGCTTGGACAAACAATACAATCAGCGACCCCTTATTCCAGAGTAATTCAAACATACAAAGCTTATTTGATTATATATTCCTGCCAAATGCATACTCATCCCCATATGCAAAAGGGGACCTAATGGCATACTAATGCACAGTGTTAGCTATTATGCATGAACCGTTTCAGCCTAAGCTACCATGAAAGCCAATCAAACCATAGCCCTCCAAATTCCACAGTGTGCCGTGTTTTTCAGAACAGTTTATTCTCTTGAAATCAGCAATTAATTGCGTAGAGTTAATTGCAGACTGAACTACAGATGACCTCTACCGCTCTGTTGCTGTGTTTACCCTGAGAGAAGAGTGTAATAGATGTACCACAGAGAAAGGAAGCGCTCAAAGGATTAGTCTGGGCTCTCATGTGGCAACTAAAGCTAGGATGTGATTTTTGAAGATAGCACCAGACCAAAATAAAGGAAAGCCAGAAGAAGAAGAAAAAAGATATTTAAGGCTATATCTGTCATTATGGACAGAAGTTAAAGGCGTGAAGCCTCACAAAGCCTCCCCCTTCAAAGCTTTTCTAAGATCTGGTTATTTGACCCAGCTTTGTCACGATCCATCACCCATGGTCATTAACCTGTGGCACATGGCTACCATCCACCAGTCGTCCCTTGTCATAAATCACTCCAATCCATGAAACAGTACCGTGTCCACACACCTGACAGTATGAATCCCACATGAAAAGCAAAAGAAACCGAAGCAGGCGAGTCACACTACCCCGACCAGTTGCTCATCACACGTGATGACAGTTGCGTGGCCAGCCCCGGTCCACGAGCCAACCTTCGCTGATATGGGCTGGCCAATGTCCATGCTAGCTTTGGCCTTAATCGGCTATGATTAGAGTTAATGGTTGTAATGATGTACATTTTCTCCCCAGCAGGACAGTGCAATTAGGATCAAGCGAATTCAGTATCTCCTCAGGCAGTCCCCAAACCCTCTTCCTCTCACAGCCCACTTAGCCAAGCTGGTGCACATGAGCACATGTACGGTGCTTTTATGTGCATGTGGTTGTGACCGAGTAGAGACAAGTTTTAGTTGTAGACTTGGTTATTAACTAAACTAGTTATAAAAACACAAATATTTCCTTAAGCAATCCAGTACAACAGCTTTGTAGAGATCCTTCCTTTGTGAAACTGATGATAATAAGTGTTTGTTGACACAGAAGTGATCTCTATTATAAGGCTGTAGGCTATTATCATTTTGTGTTGGAGTCATGTGTGTTTCTGCCGCTTTGTTTTCCTCCGTGCGAAAATAGTGGACAACATTTTAAAAACAATTTGGACACGTAGCGTTTGCATATTAAAAGCTGGAGTGAGAGACGTGTACAAACATGTGCTGTAAGGATTTCTGCAGTTTTCTTGATCATAGATGACTGCATTATTCATCAAACAAGACTCGCCTCTGGTAAAACTCCACACCCTGCAGCTTTTTCAAGTTGTTTTTTGTTTGTAATATTGCACTGAAAACCTCTATCACTTAAAATCACATCTGGCTTTCCAGACACTGTATATTGCCTCGGGCCATTTACACCCATGTGTCTGATTTCGACTGTGTTTAGTTTTCGTCAATTACGGTTTTTCTGATAAATAGATGAACAAAACCAATCTTGCATTTTAGAGTCAATGCACATCAAAAGTGTTTGTTCCTTATAGGCTTCCAGGTTGCTATGGTTACTGGGTTCCTAAAGTGTATAGGATGTGCACTTAACACTAATAAAATGGTTTTGGGGGTTTACTTTCAGCTACATCCCTTTCATACCTAAGACTTACGTGCAAATTAAAGAGCCCGCACACACACACGCATGCACGCACACACACAAACATATTCTCATACACACACGCACACATTGTGTTCGTCAAATCAAGCCACGTCTCCATGGAAACTAGAGTCGAATAAAGAGATTGCCTTAATCACTTGATAAGTAGTACAAACCCTGCTCTCGTCTCCTGGCCAAAGACATTCACTTTCCGATGTGATTTCAAATTCAGTATGTGAAATATGTGGGGCCATTTCATTCTATTAGCCAGAGTTATACATGGCGACATCTGGGACAGTTCTCCAATATGTTGTACTTGGGGTTAATTAAAAATGTAATGGTCAAGTCTGTATTTCTAATAGAGCTGAGAGGAGCTCATAATTCATTCAGATTGATTAGATATTAAACCACTGGTCTGTACAACCAGTAGTCAGAGATGACTATATGAAACAATTATCCCTGAATCAGTGCTCATGATGCCTACTGCTCCGATTAGGACGTGGAAGGAAATCTTAAGGAAGCAGCAAGAGCTTGTTGAATCTTTCACTCGCGTTCACTACTTCTCTTCATGATCAGTAAATTCAGGGTGGGTGGGGGGATTGTAGCATTCGCAAAGCACAAATGAGTGGAATGCCATGTTGCTTGATTTTAGCTTTTACCTTGCTGCAGTTCCTATTATAAATTGTTCTAAGTAGATATTTATCTACTGCAATGCGTCATTTGAGAGAATGGAAGAACCTGCAATCTGTTTGTGAGGTATTGTAGAGTTATAATTAAGGCAGAGCAATTTCAGCACAACGTATAATTGTGCCTGTGATGATTATCTTTAAAATAAATCCAGACCATACGTTTGCCAATACACAGTAGTTAACAAGATATGATTGTACCGAGCATCATCACAAGCCTCTTTCTAGATGAGCAGACTTCATTCCGAAGCAAGAACAGAATCAAATAAAACATGCAGTCGCCAGGGCAGCCTTAAAAGATTGAATAGTTGTGGGCTGTGCTGATCCGTTCAAGTTTTTCGAGTTTGTCCATCTGATCAATTTAAGTAGTAAGCAGACAAAACTTTTGTTATTCTCTTCTGCAAATACAACTCAGAGAGAACTACTGAGGCACACTGAGCAGATCGATCGATATGAGAAGTGATACATGGAAGCTTTTCTGGATCTGACAGAAATACAAGAGAAATTGCGGATAAAGATGAGGCTGTTTGCTTTACTGTAACATTAGCTTGTCAGTCACTGAAACAACAGAGAGACCTTAAGTAGACGGTTTATCAAGTCTGTACATCACAGTGTAGCATTAGGCTAAAGGGGGGTTTTCTTTGAGTAACTTTGGCCAGATTGCAAGTTGCAAATTGCACATACCGTGAAAAGGGTCTTTTGAAAAAATGATAACCTTAGCAGCTCCTTGCTTCCACCATCTTTTTCTCCAGTCGTCTTGTTTTAAAAGGGCACTCAGTAGGCAAAAAGGTCGACAGTGAACTTGTTTTCCAAAGAATAATGCGCCACTTTAGTTCCAAGACAATACATGAATTGACTTCGCATTAACATTCAAATGTAAAGTTTTAAGGTACTGGTACTGAGTTTGGCTAAGTTGATGTCATATCATTTAATAATACCATGTATATATATTATTTTAATGTCAGACAGACTGCTAATGATACTGTTGACAGGCCTGCACTCGAGCTGTGATGGCTGTTGGTTTATTAATAAGCAATTTTGCTCTAAAATCTATGATTAATGTTTCAACAAGTCACAGAATTTATTTTGAACCCGTATAATTTGGTAACTGAGCTGCTGCATTTCATTTATGAATATTGCATATGTGATACTCGCTAGGAGAAGTCACCACTCACACCCAGGAGACCCCTTTTCCCTTATAGAAGTGTGTCTCATTAGAGGGTAGAAGAAGTCATGAAATTACTTCTTCTATGAGCAGGAGAAGTCATGATTAGTGCGCCCAAAAACAAGGCCCGATTGATGTGACAGTTTCAGCTTCTCTCGGCGCATCACTCAAAGAGCTACACAGGCTCTGTGTGTTTCCCATCGTCGTCCACAGAGACTCCGTTCTGATGTGGATGAGGTGAAGAATTATCATTGTGAGATGAGATGGCCACCTGCCTGCTGCACTTGGATGTCAGTGTATTTTTTTTCATATTCTGGTGGTATTTGTCTGCACTGAAATAAGGGAAAGGAAAGGAAAGGGAGAAAAAGTAAAGAGTGAATTTCTCTTTCTCGCAGTAACCAAGTTCTTAGAGCCTTTTCAGAGATGCATAATGAGGTCGATGTGCATCAGTCGAACAGAAGAAAATAATCTCCCACAAAGGCTGAGGTGTTTCTGCCTGTGGCTTCACACACTAAAGCTTTTGAAGGTAGGAGGCAAATACGAAGCATACAGTACCATCGCAATTCAGTTTTGTTTTGTTTGGATATCTGAATGCATTTACGTCACCTTTTCCTCCATCATCATCGTCTTCGGTTTTGGCTTTGAAACCAGATTTACTGTTAATCTGATAAATCAAAGAACCAGAAGTGGAACTTTTGGGACTAGTATTAATTCTCCCTGTAAACGCTATGCTTTCTTTTACCCAAAGGCAAAGGAGAAAAACAATTTGTTTCATGTAAGCTCAGCTAAACACATTTCCCTCTGTGTCACTATGATTTAGTCATGGAGGTTGCCACCCCTGAGCAGTGATTTCTAGTGGCAGTGAGTCATGGCAAGCACATCTCCAGTCAAATCTTATTTTGGTAAAAGTTATCATTTTCTTCAGCGTTCCCCTGGATGAGCCTCATGAGCTCTGGATTGTTATTATGCAGATGTGACAGATCTGCAGCACCTTGTTCACCAAACAGGATTTCAAGGAAATCCCCCAAAATAAGTCATCCGGCAGGATTTATACGTAAACATGCTGTTAAGAGTGGACGAATATCACGACCGATCCATAATTAAAATGAAAAGCTGTCATTCAATCAAAAAGTGGAATCCATCTGCAGCACTTGAGCTGATATCTGAAGAAGACAGAGGAGGAAACACTCCTGCCGATTTGCCATATCCCATGAATAACAAATTAATATAGGAAATAAATTATGCAAATCAATGAATCTGCCTGTCTTCATTCAGATCGAGATGAGAGCACCAGAAAAATAAATTCAAGATCTGATTTTCAGTTGAAAAGCTTCTGAGGTGATACTTATGGACAATTTTAATGTAGTGACTTAATGAGGAGAGATTATCTGCCATTCTGCCTTTTTCAACAATCTGCTCCGAGCTGTTTTTAATTCAGCTCTATACGGCGTTCTGCCGCCTGTTCACGTCTATCTGTGTTGTTTGTTTTGTTGTTTATGTGTGCTGCGTTCAGTCGTAATGGAATGGAATAGAAAATGACATTTCTAATACAATTTCATAACAGACGACTCTCGACAATCAACATATAGCGAGTTAGAACTGCTGCATTCAAAGTGATTAACTTTGTACATGTCTGATGAAGGAAGGTGAGTGTCAGTTTTGTTGAAATATTCAGTGCCTAGCAAAATTCTTCTAATTGTCTTTGACTAAATTCGATTAAACTTTTAACAATCCCCGCAGGGAAATCGGGAACACGTTGCACAACATGGCCGAAATACTTAAAATTTGCAGGGTAAACGAGGTAACTGTTGATGGTGTAATGATGCGAGGGAAGTGTTTTTCTTTTTTAACACACACAATTATTTCTTATGAATCAGAGTGAATCACATTGTATCTCAGATTGCTAAGTCAGAAATGGTACTTGTACTCATTAAAACTCTTTTAGCACTTTTAGGAGACAGATGCTTTTCTTTTGAAGTTTGAACCAATGGATTCTGTGTTTTATTTTAGTCATATCAAATAATGGTCTTTTTAACTATGTTCTGATCTGACGGAAACAGTTTTATCATCACACTGTAATATAACATTTTTTATAAAGGTTAATATTAAAATGTCAAGATAACAAGATACTGCTCAGTAGTTCTTTTCACCTCACCCCACTATTATTGTCCCTTATCTAAGAGCAACAGCAAAACATCAATAACAAAGAAGCGCACTGCAGTAAAACACATAGACAGATGATGAAAAAAACTGCTGCTGGTCGCTACAAGAGCAGCACCCTCAGCATTAAGACATGAGCACGAGATAACCAGATGAAAAATATAGGCGCCAACCATGGCTGCTCTTGGCGTCTTTGAGATAATTTACCTTTTGTTACTTCTCAGAATTTCCCCAAGAGAGAAAACACATCTCATATTACTGAAAATATAATCCAGTCCCAGGGGCTTTCAAGGTCTGAAAGGCATTCTGAAGATTTTAGGAGCATTTTTTGCGCTATTTTTGTCCATCTAAAAATACTGACAAATGCAGTCAAGTGACTGGTGTTTTTCTCGAGACATCCAGCGCAACAACATGAAATGTGTAAGTCACCAAGCACAAGCACAGGGTTATAGAGAGCATGTTGTATACATAGTATTTTATAAAACTTTACACAGTCTTGTTCTAAAAGCTGTTGTATCACAACATAACATGCCATACTATAATATTATGATATACTACATTAATATAGCACACACATTTCTAGCTACCATCAAACTGCAAAGCAGCTGCAGTAGCAAAAGGGCACATAAAATGGCTGTCGATGCTTATATGTGTCCTTATGGTCAGGCTTTACATTTATCAAATGCATCATAAAGAGGACTGTAAGTTATGAGGAGTACAAAATGTCTCTCTCTCTCCAGTGTTGCAGTCGGCAGAATAATGCCCATGGAATACAATTAACAGAATATTTTTGAAGAGATGGAAATTATGCAAGCCTCAAGGCACACGCATTTAATACCCTTGTTTCTCTTGTTTCACCCATATATGTTTTCATACCCACCATGTCAAGATAATTACAATGAGTACATGAAAAATTAAAATATTACACTGTTATTTGTGCAGTATGTACTGTGCAATCACGGTCAGCTTCCTCATAATAAAAAGTGTAACATATCCAAGACTAATATATCGTTAGACATTTAATAGCTGATGAAGCCTGTTACTCACTATTAAGGCAAAAGTCAATTTCCTGATTTATATCCCCATATCATGCCTGAGTACTTCTCACATTCTGTTCTGACTCCTTCCAGGTACTTATATCTCGGTGCAATTTTAAAAAACAATTGTCCGAAGGCCAGAAAAAATAATAAAACGTATATTTCTTTTGAATTGTATTTCAGTACATTATAGACCTCTCAATACAGAGAGGAGGGCTCCTCCTCCTGTGGAAAATGTGCGGACGTGTGCACTTCATCAACAAAAGACACGCTGCCGATGTGAAGTGATGGGAATATATTTTATTAACCTCCATCAGAAATGTAAGGATATAAACCTGGCTACTATTAACCTGCACCCCCTGGCAGTGGTGTCTGAAAAGCTTTATTCTGTTGAAATTCTTGTCAAATTCAGTTTCCGCAGCAGGCCTTGATACTGCCTGGAGACTGAGGCGATCCGTCTACTCGACAATTGGTTGTTTTGATTGGTATTAGGCCTAAAGCACTGTCAGGCTCAGGGATATGAAAGAGAATGTGAAATCATAATCCCACTTTTACGATTTTTTCGATTCTCTAAACTTTCCTCGCATGCAGACAACTCAGTGGTGTGGACTATCTATGCAGGGCCTCTAAAGCACTTACCACAGGCCTTCAGCAGTCTGTACTTTGATGTGTAGTCAGATGGGTAGATGTAGAGACATGGATGGGGGGTAGTAAGAGTTAAGTTCAAGTCTAAGTTTGATTTTTTTTTTTTTTTCCTTGCCCATTCAAAGTTGAGAACAGTGTTGATGAAAAGTTGCGTGGTGATGGTATCAGTATTGTTTTCATAAACCTTAATTATTGATGCTCAGAGATTGACTCTGAACGCCCTGAATACAAGGGCAGCTTTTCAGTTATTGCAAATGTGAACCACATAAAGAAGCATTAGATCAAAGAAGAAATAAGACCGTTGTTGTTTGTGTTTTGTCAGAGGTTCAGATGGAGAATGCAAAGTCAGTATACAGAGTTTCATGAAAACCCTGTGGTAGTTTTTTTATTATAAAATCTTCTTATGAAAATTATAAGCAAAAATAAATCAATGCCTCTTTTATGTGTCTACCTACACACACAAAAAAAAACTGTGTGCATAGTAATAATAAATGAGAACACAGGCACTGCTAGATGTCCTCAGATGCTTTTGCTATTTATTGAGAATCCAAAAAGACAATGAATCCTCCTTACAAATAACGAAGGCTGTAATAAAGCCATGGTTGGCTTCATTTTTCTTTTGAAACATAAAATGTATACTTGTTTAATAGACATTGATCACAGGAGCATTAAGATGAGCCACATGGCCTCCCCTACTTTGCAAGTGAGACATACTATGTGTTCCACTCAGTCACCGTGGAGCAATATGTCACTACTAGCAGTTGGACAGGTCTCCGCAGACAGGAAATATGAGGACGGTGATTTTACTTAACAGCTCATTTAGCATTCATGTGTAGTACCTTTAGCCCAGGTTCCTAATGGCCTGTGTCCCCTGGGATTTGTCAAAAGATGTATGAAAATGCAAATATGTCAGCAGGATGTGCGCCCGGCTTGCACCCGGCGAGGAGACGGATTTGATAGGATTGCAGTGAAAACTCGAGCTCAAGTGGGGGGAATCTTTTACTTGGTGTTGTAGCACCAAACCGTTGGGGGTAACACTGGTGCATAAAGCTACCACCACCACCACTGTCATAACAATGTCAGGGGAAAGGATGTGAATGTAAATTAAACCTAATGAATGTTTATGACTGTTTTGATTAAGTGTCATTTGGATAATAATGTCACTGTCAGTGCAAAGTTTACATCCCTCTATAACAGCTCTGACATGCCATTTTGACATCAGTCAAGAAGCTATAATCTATCATGGCAGGCTTTAATAACAATGCGTTATTATTAGCCTGTCAACTTTGATTATAATAGCGTCAATAATAGCGTCCTTAACTTCAAGTAAAAATGGATTTTGAGAGCAGTGTATCGTGCATCATGTAATAGACCATCAAATATAAATAGTGTTAATATGGTGTAATAATAATGTAACAGTGCGGTGAAATGTTTTCCTTCTTCTATTTTGATTTTACTAGGTTGTAATATAATAACAAGAGCAGACCAGGGTCTTCTTTGAGGACCCACACCTGAAAGAAACAGTGCCATCCGTGGGTGATTGAACACAATCTTAGTTAAACACGGCTACATGCATCTCTGTATGCGAGATCATGAATCAGATTCCATCTGTCTTGGTTCTGCTGGCTGATATACAAATCACAGCAGTCCACTGGGCGATGGTGATGGATGGCGGAGGGAAGTTTTGTTTAGTTTGCATGGGCGATCACTCAACCTCCGCTCCCTCATCCATACAGATCGTTGGGTGTTTGCGCTGATCAGGGATCAGATAAACACTATAACAGCTCGGCTCGCTGGCGCTGCCCTTTTTAGCTGTTGCATTGTATGTGGCAGAAAGAACGATGGTTAATTTTAGTGTAAGATCAGCATCACTCACAGCTGCCATTATAACATGGCACCAGCCCTGTGTGGCCACTTTCCCCCCAACCCTTCACCCACCTACTGTGCTCAAGTTTCACTCTGATGCATTTACAGCTTTTAAAGAGGAACTCTGCAGGGTTTTCCAGTAGCTATGCTACATTTTTACCTTAATTAAACAGCTACGGAGTAATTGTGATGGTTACATACATGACTTGTAACGTGTTATGAGGGAGAACGGAGGCTCTCTGCCCTCCGCCTGGTGTCTCTGAGCTGAAAACCAACCTTGCAACATCAGTGCAGTACTTGACCTCCGCCCTGTCATCCCAGCTCTCGTCTCTGCGCACCGCGACGCAAACGCGCTCTGTAACCCGTAATCTTTTTCGTTTATGACGGTTAAGACTACACAAATATAAACATAGTATCATTGTAACATTATCCACCGCTCCATGGATTGCTTTTTTCGCCGGCTTCGTTAAAAACAAACGCACATGGCCTTGAGGAGGTTCAGCAAAACTGCGGAAAAGCGACCAGACTTGCATAGTTCCCCTTTAAACATGTGGTTCGAATGTGTGTCACAACTCCTTCAGCAGTGGATTTCTAGCTGCTTCTTGGCTGCATTTAGTCTTGGCCTCTTGACATTGTACCTATTAGTGTAGGTATGTAGTATGAAATTGCCACATACCAATTATGCAGTCAATGCACGGCTCTAGCTTTTTCCTAACTTGACTGTTTCAGTTGGCTCTCCAGTATCCATTAAGAATTATGGCTATTTTCTTCAAACTGTGTGCAAGTAATGAAATTGACTTTTGCATTTGTTTTCTTTGGATTTAAGTGTCTGTTTGTGTGTACATGTCATGGAAAAGCACAAAGCAACTTCACAGAGAACTTTTAGATGTTTGTGGATCGTATTATCCTGTCAGTGGTAAATAAGTCATCCCACCCACGCACGTATGCACGCACATGCTCACTCTCTCTCTCAGGCACATCCATGCCATTCAGGCGCGGTCGATAAATCAACAAACCTGAACATACATTGTTCCTCCACCTTTTGCATCCATAGCAATCTACTTAATTACACCACTCTCCGTAATCTCCCTCCTGCCAGCTGGCTGTGTTTGAAGGAGTAAAAGTTCACAGCTAACGTTCGCCTGAACACACACACACACACGCACCCAAGCACGCAAAAGAGAAAACTCAGCTGATCCCTTCTGGAGTGAACTCATCCAGAGCATTGTGACCCCGTCAGACAATTAGTTACCAAAGGCTCCTAATGGGTTTGCCGCAGTGTGTGTCACCCGGCGTCGTCCTACCACAGTGGCCCACTCCGGCTCTGAGCAGAAATCCTCGCAAACCCCACCGGTTTAAACCGGAATGGAGAAACATTCGCAGGGTTTTATTTGGTGCTGTAAAGTGTCGTCAGGAAGTGCCGGTGTGTAATGTGTGGACGTCCACTGTCAGCTCCGGCCTCCTTGTCAGCAGATGTGGGCTGGACCGCTGCCAAGCAGACCTCCAACAAGTGTTTTTCCATTCCAGTGCAACTTCGCTACAGGGAGGCCATCCTGCAGGGAGCTCATAGTTAAGCTAACAAGCTAACAGCTTCTGACAATTTTACCAATATAATCACCTCTGTTTCCAGCCATTTGTGCACATAACTACCTTCCAGTGGTATAAGTTACACTTTCCACTGCTTTCCAATAGTTAAGAGCCATAACATCATCAGTGGGATTATTTTCTTAGAAGTTCGGCATTGAAACAAAGCTGCAAGAAATATCTGTGCGGTGACATTGATATTAACAGATTAACACAGCCAAGTTACTGCATGTGATAGCTGAAAAAAAGGCAGTTATTTAATGACGCCTTGAGAGTGGACTTGAGGTGAAAGAGCAAAGAGTGAAAATACACGAGTAAGAGCCCAGCACTTGACCAAATTGCAGAGCTTCCCACGGTTCTCACTAGCTGAGAGCACACAGTGGGAGGTATATTAATCACTAAAGCTCAGTGTTGCTGTAGCCACACAGGGACACAAAATCCTCCTTTTGCTTTTATACTGAACCCACCTGTCTAGTTTTTATAGGACTAAGAGTCAGTCTTAAGCAACACAAGGCAGAGTGTTTTTTTATTGATACAGCGCTCAAAGGATGAGTGTGGATATGTGTGAGTGTGAGTGTGAGTGTGTGTGTGTTAAGTTTCGGCTGTGCCTCAGGTTTGTGTGTTTAAACCTTTTTCTTCCTGTGCACACACTGGTAAAATCACCTCTAAGATAAACACCTTCCTTCCTGACAGATACCATGCATTTTATATCGCAGCCTCACTTCTCAATAGTGAGAGCTGCTAAGAAGAGATGAGCGGCACGATAGTGTTCAACAGCTCATTTAGCATTCACGCAAAGGACGGCTTACTCTGACGCAAAGCCTGCTCCCGAGACAGAACAGAACAGAACAGAACAGAACAGAACAGACCCAGCCACCGCTGCTGGCCGCCACTTCTCCGTGTGCTGGAAGTGCGGCGATGTTAAGAAGGAAAATTTAACATCTCTCAACAGAAACTAATCTGTGCGCCGCTCATCGCGTACAGTTCCCCGTGTGGTTACGTGTTCGCAGATGCTGATCCCATTACAGTTAAATCTGAGGACTTATGGATGCTGTTTAAATGTTCGCAGCTGTACGGGCTGGTCTAAAAATAACCCTTTGTTTCTCCTCTTTCTCATCTCCTCCACTTGTCTTGTCAAGTGGTAGGAGGACCTTCGCTGTTTTTTTTTCTCTTCCTAATGCCTGGGCATGGCCTCTGAGTTGGGAGCTTGCTCAACTTGATCCGCTTTTTTCATTCTCACTGCTTGCCAATTTTCCTGACAACTGAAGCAGAATGCAGACAGAGAGAGAGAGAAAAGGGGTTTGAGGCTGACGCAAAGGCATGACAGTCCGTCTCTGGCCTTTGTAACGGCTGTGCTCACCCTTTAAG
>OMNW01009776.1:66100-76868 GCA_900303245.1 Selene dorsalis | reverse complement strand
CAGCAGATGCATTTAGCGCCCTTCGCCATGGCTGACCATCAGGCTGTGCAGCTGAGCACCAGAATATCAATACGGCTCAGACTCAGCCGGGCCCCTGGGACCATCTACAAGGCAAACAGAATGGGCTCCTCTCCTTATGGAAGACAGACACCAATCGCCGCCAGGGACGCCAATGTAAATAAGGCAGAAAGATGCTGTGGAGCACCAAACGGCGGTTTGATGCACTCCCGAGTAGTTGTCGTGATTTGGAAGAGCTACCTGAGACGATTATCTCCAGTTTTGGCTCTTCTCAGGGAGGGAAACAGATGAGTCTATTGAAAGGCCGTCTGTGGGAGGACAGGAGAAGAGAAACAGTAATCCTTTTGTGTTCATCATCCCCACTGTCCTGAGAGACGTCTGGTTAAAGGAGGAGGAGGAGAAGGGTGAGACTGTGAGGAGTAACGGGTTGGCTGTTCCTCCTCCCCTCATATGAAACCTGAAGTTTATCCTGTGAGTCAATGACAGAGTGCCTCTCCGTTAAACAGGTTGGTGCTCAGTGGAGGTGGTAATTTTGTGTGGTGATAAGCCCTTTATCTAATGGTGGGGCAGAATAATTCCACTTTAAGTGGCAGCCTCTTTCACACACACACACACATACACCCTCCTCTTCCTCTCAGATATGTATTGTCATTTCTCTGCTCGGCTCAACGCCGTTGTTGTTTTTGTCCCCCGGCTGTTGATGTCGGCCTCAGCGTGAAACGAGGATATCGTCCCCTTAGCCAGACGGTCTCACGGTGCCACAGTTAGGAGATAAATTGCGGAGACATGTTTATCAACATAGAAGAAGTGCAAGTTACCCCTCGTTGGAAGAGAATAATGGGACCTAATTGAGCTGTAACATGCTGGCTGGTCGCCAGGCCCTTGAATTGAAAACTCTCTCCATCAGAAGGGGGTCTGGGGAGCGGGAGGGGGCTGTTAAAACACTGCAGGACGTTGTGACATAGATGTGAACTTCATAAACCCATTAACCATGCTTGGATCCAGTTATATTTAATTAGAAGTAAACTACAAATCGGTGCATCTACCTGCCAGTGTGATGTTTTTTAGGAGAGGAAGCACCTGAGAGGCCTCCTCTGTCAACCTAAGCACAGTCGTGGTAAAGTCGGATCAATCCTCTGGTGGAACAGCACAGCCTGTTTCCTGGCACCTGTCTTGCCAAGAAGAGAGGAGGGAGAAAGGGAGGAGAGCAGGGGAGGAGGGGAAGAAGGGGAGAGAAAAAGAGAGGGAGCATGAACGGGTGGGAAGGAGGAAAAACCCAGCTGCCTCTGCGCCTGAGCCCCATGCTGCTTTTAAAGGAGTGGGAGGGAGGGGAGGGAGAGGAGAGGGAGAGGCAGGGAGACTGCTGGCACCATCTGTACATGTCTTTTGTATTCCAGCCCTCATCTTTACACAGAGCGAGGCTGGTGTGCTCAGTGTTCAAATGAAAAGGAGAGGAGGTGCCTTTTGGGGTGCGATGCTCTGCGAAGGAGAAGGTGTGTCTTTTGTGCACCAGTGCTGAAATTCTGTTTTGTCCTCGGAAATCTGCGGCACTCAGAGGACATCTCGTGTCCTATTTACATTACCTCTGTGTGTTTGTGTTAATATGAACCGCTGTGGCTTCTCCCTTCTTGTTCTTCTTCCTCCTTATGTGTGTGTGTGTGTGTCACTGGGTTTATGCTCTGTTTGCAAGCACTCATGTGTGGTGAAATCTCTGGGTTGCCATGTCTGTGATGGGAGTCAGAAGCTTTTGTTTGTTCCTTCCTCCCATCAGCCCCATTAGCCTGATGTCTCCTCTCTCACTGACTCACTCAACCTTTTTTTATCACTCTGTCTTTCTCTGCCTCTCACTCTCTCTCCCTCTCTTGCTCACAGTGTAATATGTGCAGTGGCAGGCCGTCCTTGCATGTGGCAGCAGGGTGGATCTGCCTGTGAGGACAGCCTGCACTGTCTGCTGTCATATTGACGTGGCTTTTTTTTTTTTTTTTTTGAGTAAACCGCAGCTGAAATCACCAAGCTCTCTGTTTCACCCACCCTGCCCCTCCCTCGCTCCTCACTCAGCCTAGAAGTGCTGTGAATCATAAGAGGAGGTGGCTGCCCTGCTCTTTGATTGAATCCACATTCTCCTTTCTCCTCCTGACGCCGCAGAGAGGGAGGCGAGAGGCAGGGAAAAAGGAAAAGTGAGTCTTTTGTAGTTGGCACAGGACAAAAACATACACTGCAGATGAAAAGCATATGATTCGATCAAATGCGCTCTGTGGTAGCTACCTAACCAAGCAGCATGTTGGATGGAGGAGAGAAGGGAAGGGCTGGGGTCCATCTGAAGGCCCAGAGTGAACCCTAGTGGCCAAGAGCGGCAGTGGCATGCTGGCTGGAAGCAGCTCTTTTTTACATTGCAGCATAAAGGTGTTTCCTTTTGTTTGCTACTGTTACTGGGATGTTCTTTCATACAGAACCATATTTATTAGAGATTAAGCTTCTGATCAGTTTTCACATGTTTGTTGCATGTTGAAATCTTGAAAATCCAAGCCCAGCCCACCATCACCAGTATTTACCTGAAATCTGATATATTTTTATTAAATCACTGATAAAACAACCAGGAAATCAGAAATTAGTCAGCCAATCAGAAGAGAGAGAGACTTGTCACAAGACTTCCAGAGAAAAGCCTGAGAGAGTTACATGTAAAACTACACCAAGTTTTTTTTTTTTTTTTTTTTTGGGTGTTACAAATATATTTTCTCATAGTTACTGTATCAACATAAATAAAACACTGGAAAAGTGTAAAATATGGCACCTTTTAAATAAGAGAGTGACAGTAAAGCAACTGTAAAAAGTTCTGGGAAACAC
Organism: Selene dorsalis; assembly: GCA_900303245.1. Taxonomy (NCBI): domain Eukaryota; kingdom Metazoa; phylum Chordata; class Actinopteri; order Carangiformes; family Carangidae; genus Selene; species Selene dorsalis. Next base: position 74,006 of record OMNW01009776.1, on the reverse strand, counting down.
TTAAGAAAAAAAGTTTCCACTTAAGCAAATAACTATGAAAAGAAAAATGATATCTTTTCTGATTCATTGACAGAGGTTTTTCTGTGCCATCACTTTCTATATTATATTAATGGTACATCTTTCACTACACTATTTTATTCATCCCGCCCTTACAGAAAATCTTCACCTCATTTTCCAGGTAAATAGGTTTGAATTTATTTGCAAGTCACTGAAAGTTGATGAACATGACAGAAAATGCAACTGCAGCAACCAAGCAGCTAATGTGTCCCCTGCTACTAGGGTGAATATAAGCAATACATTAACCTCTGTGATCATGCTCATGAAAATGTAAAAAGCTTCGTTTAAATCCTTCAAGACCAGGAAACATAAAGTAGCTCGTAAACAGAGTGAAAGTTGTTATTTTTTAAAGTAAAAAATAAAAAAAGCGACGAGCGAACACTTGAGATAATATATTAAAATATTCATAGTTGTAGTTAAAACAGCATTTGCGACATTACGTCTTCATAGCTTGTAGGATGTTTTATATGGGGACTCGTCACACTTCTCGCTTGTCACAGGGTATTTTGTTCAATAAAATTCTGCACTATTTTGTCATTCAGGTCATTGCTTCTCAGTTTTATGTCCAGTTTTGCTCAGAAGCTTCTGTTTCCTAGTTGTTGTTTCACCTCCCCACTGCTTTCACATAATCAGTTTTTGCAGGTTTTTTTGCAGCACTTGCAGTGGAGGGCCGTTACCTCTGCAGTTATTTCTCACAGGAGTCCGACAGCAACTTATACACTCTTCCTCTGCTCTCTCTCTCTCTCTCTAGCTCTTCTGTCCTCGTGGTGTGAGGAGCTGGGACGCCTCCTCCTTCTCCGTCACCAGAAGAACAGGCAGAACGAGCCTCCGGGAAAAGTGCCCATGCAGCCACCAATGAGCTCCATGAAGCCCAGCCTCTCGCACGGGTCAGTGTCCACACTGCTGCGCTTTTTGGCATGCATGTGAGGTGTATTTTTGTGCATGTGTATGTGTGTTTGGTGTGTGAACAGACAGACCAGGCCCTCGGGGGAAGCCCTTTCTCTCCACATGAAGCCCAGTGTTCCTTATGGATCAGTGACCAGACAAACTGCCAGACTAACTGCTTGTAGCACAGTCAGTCAGTGGGGACAACCAGCACCTCCCAGCCCTTAGTACATGTAGTTAATAATTACAACACAATGTTTGTGCATATTTAAACTTAACTTTGTATCATTCAGCAAACGTAAGCACACTTACTTTTCTCTCATCTACATGATATGTTTTTGTCTGTCCCCTGCAGAGATGGGTCTTTTCCCTACGACTCAGTTCCCTGGCAACAGAACACCAATCAGCCTCCAGGTTCGTTGTCCGTGGTGACCACCGTCTGGGGTGTGACCAACACCTCACAGAGCCAGGTGAGATCTACCTACCTGAGTTAGTAAAACTTTTGCCTGGACTATATCTGACAGGATCATGTTTCTGTAGTTAATGTAGATATTTTCCATGTTGAGGTTTTCTGCTGTTATCAAATTGTGAAAAATTAATGTCCAACAGGTGTTAGGGAATCCCATGGCCAACAACAACAATCCCATGAACCCTGGGGGTAACCCTATGGCCTCGGGCATGTCTGGTAACAATCCGGGCATGAACTCGCCTCAGTTCCCTGGTCCTCAGCAGCAGTTCCCCAACAAAGGGAACTCTAACCAGGGCTACATGCAGCAGGGCATGTATGGACGACCCAACTACCCCGGAGGAGGCGGCTTTGGTGGCAAGTAAGTGGAGCTGTGGATAAATAATACTTCCCAACAAGGAATTCTGAGGTGCTTTCATTGCACTCTTCCCACATGTTGGTTCTGAAGTCATTTCTGATATATTATTCCTTCTTTGTCGTAGCTACCCTGGAGGGCCGAATGCTGGACCTGGTGGAATGGGTATCCCTCCACACTCCCGTCCTCCTTCAGACTTCACACAGCCTGCCGCTGCAGCCGCGGCTGCTGCAGTTGCTGCTGCCGCCGCCACCGCAACTGCCACTGCCACAGCAACTGTAGCGGCCCTGCAGGAAACCCAGAACAAGGACATGAACCAATATGGACCGGTAGGACAAAGCAAACAACTGATATCACCAGTACTCCATTACATTATAGCAATAGCACAGTTGTAATGGAGCCAAATAGCACTTTTTTGTGTCTTGTTTGTTGGAAGATTTTTGCCTCTGCCATAATGATGTCTGATTGGACCCATTTTGTCTTCCAGATGAGTTCCTCTTTCCAGATGGGACCAAACCAGGCGTACAACAGCCAGTTCATGAACCAGCCAGGACCCCGCGGCCCTCCGTCCCTCCCCGGGAATATGGGCACAGGCATGAATGCATCCAACATGAGTGGGCCCCCCATGGGAATGAACCAGCCCAGGGGCCAAGGCATGGGACCTTTCGGGGGCCACGGCCAAAGGATGCCCCAGCAAGGCTATGCAGGTCCCCGACCTCAAAGCATGGGTATGCAGGGCATGAAAAGACCGTACCCAGGGGAGGTGAGTGGATACGAATTCACTGCTTTCACTTTAGGTATGAAGCTTCTTTGCTTTATGTTAAATATCTTTTTCACCACTTCATGCACAGCCAAACTATGGTGGGCAGCAGTATGGACCAAACAATCAGTTCCCTAACCAGCAGGGTCAGTACCCCACACCCAACGCCTCCAGGCCACTGCCGTCCCCCAACTACCCCGGCCAGAGGATGCCAGGACAGCAGCTGCAGGGCCAGTACCCACCACCCAGCGGTGCCATGGGCCAGTATTATAAGGTTCTATAGCTTGTTTCTTTCCTAAATTTTAAAGGACTAGTTGCAGGGTATCATAAACCATTTTAGCAAGGTGTGAACAGCAATTTGGCAAATTTGGAAGAGAAGAAGAAAACAATTTTGAATTTCTTTTATTTAATTGCAGCAAGAGCCACCTTTTAATGGCCAAACGAATAACTTCTCTGGAAGTGGATATCAGTACAACCAGGGTAATATGAATGGGGTAAGTTCATTTCAGAACCTCTTGTGTTTGATCACATTATCATACTCTTGGCTGTTTTGTTTACAGTCCTGTGAGCTATGAGTTATTAATTGATTATCTTCACTTTAGCCACCCAGACCAGTGGGTAACTACCCACACTCTCCGGTGCCAGGCAACCCCACCCCTCCAATGACTCCAGGAAGTAACATCCCTCCATACCTGTCGCCAAACCAGGATGTGAAGCCACCCTTCCCTCCTGACATCAAACCAAATATCACCGCTCTCCCTCCACCACCAGGTCAGTTAAGTGGTAAATGTACAATAGAGAAAAAACATGATTTACTCTTTTAAAAGTCTCACTAAAGCTTTTCTTCACCCATACAGCCAACCACAATGAAGAGCTGCGTCTGACGTTCCCAGTGCGGGATGGGGTGGTCCTAGAGCCTTTCAGGCTAGAGCATAACCTGGCTGTCAGCAATCATGTCTTCCACTTACGGCCCTCTGTACATCAGACACTAATGTGGAGGTAAAGCGTTCAGCATTTGTAAAGGAATAAACTGTCTCCGTGGCTCTTTAATATGGCTTTTCAAGTGCAGGATCTGTTGGTGTGCTTTGTTACTGTTTGGACAAAAAGTCACGTGGTATCCCACAGGGCACTTACCCTAGAGTTTTTCCTTAAGAATATCAGCTTTGTTCAAACAGGCTGTATGCATAGATGCGCCATTGAATACAACTGGCAGAACTGGACATGGTTTGAGAAGACTGGAGGAATGTATCCTCACTAATACGCACTGGAGTTAGCAGTTGGAGCTGGCGTTGACAAGGACAGCAGTGCGAAGAGAACTGTGAATTCAAAGTTGGGAGAAAAGAAAACATACCTTTGAAAAACATACAAAGCAGTTTGTCCCTCCATACTTCTATGGATGACACCCAGCCCACCTTAGTTCAAAGCCCAGCTGTTAACCTAACTGTTGTAGCAGACAGAAATTACAAGACTTTTCTTATTTTCTTCACTTCAAAAAGACGTTTTTTCTTCACATGAGACTGCTGCAGTCAAGGACCACAGGGTATTTTTCAGTTTATCTTAACCTTTGTCAGGCAGATTGAAAAGGTTGTGCAGTCGCACTGTCTGCAGCAGAGAATTATTCAAAAATCAAACTAGTGCTATTCCCAGTTAACTCTCAAGAAGGTCATTCATGCATTCATTTTCTGTGATTTTGCTGTAATTACTTTAACTCTACTTTCAAGCCAAAGTCACTCTCAGGATCCCTTTTGGTGCCAAACCGAGAGACGTTGTGTCATCCTGAATCTGGCCTCTCACCACAAGATGTCTGTTTGTTTTAGAATTGATTAAAAGGTTATGAATGATTCAGCATCATACATTAAAATGAGCAGCCTGAGGAGCTCTTGCTCTTATTATTACACATACTGTACGAGAGTCAAGTACGAATAACCACCAATAACTCAGACGTGTAAAGCTAATTGACATCACTTACTGTTTGAATGATTTGTAAAAATGGATTACTGCCATTTAACACTGCATAAATTTTATCGTAATGTATTTTCTCTTCTGTCTTTTCCTCCAGATCGGACCTGGAGCTGCAGTTCAAGTGCTATCATCACGAAGACCGCCAGATGAACACCAACTGGCCGGCATCGGTCCAAGTCAGCGTCAACGCCACGCCGCTCACCATTGAGAGGGGTGACAACAAGACCTCCCACAAACCCCTGCACTTGAAACACGTATGCCAGCCGGGAAGGAACACAATCCAGATCACAGTCACTGCCTGCTGCTGTGTGAGTGCACAAATCTCCAGAACTAATATAAAGAGGTTTATATAAATCCTGACACAAAAGAAATGATGTCAGATAGATAAGAGAGGCTTATAATGAAATAGAAAAATGATCTGTCAAGTATTTCTTTTTTTTCTGGATACACATGTTGAAAGCGCTGAACTAATACGAGCGAGGAGAGTGCTTAGTGACGGTTATGTATCTTCCCACAGTCGCACTTGTTTGTGCTGCAGCTGGTCCACAGGCCCTCGGTCCGCTCTGTCCTCCAGGGCTTACTGAAGAAGAGGCTTCTGCCTGCAGAGCACTGCATCACCAAAGGTACTCACACAAGAACGCTGTCATATTTTACTCCCTGAAGTCCCCATCACTCTCGGAGTCCTTTTCTTACACACAACGTTTCCCTCCGTCTTGCAATTAAAGTTAAGAGGAACTTCAGCAGCGTAGCAGCATCATCGGGCAACGCCACGCTCAACGGAGAAGACGGCGTGGAGCAGACAGCCATCAAGGTGTCCCTCAAATGTCCGATCACCTTCCGGCGAATACAGCTTCCAGCGAGAGGCCATGACTGCAAACACGTTCAGGTAAACACCACAGATGAGATGAGATAAGATTTTTAAAATAGTTTAGTGAATGAAAAGCGTCATTGTTGTTGTTGTTGTTTTCTTGCAGTGTTTTGATTTGGAATCGTATTTACAACTGAACTGTGAGCGGGGGACATGGCGATGTCCTGTATGCAAGTAAGTCTTCCGTATAGATAGTTGGCAGTATTTGTCCTGTTTATATTTTTTCACTGTAATTAATAAAACTGTCTCTTTCAGCATTTTAAGCCCTGTCTTTTTTCTCTCCTCAGTAAAACAGCGTTGTTAGAAGGACTGGAAGTGGACCAGTACATGTGGGGAATTTTGAACGCCATCCAAAAGTAAGCTGATACAAGAAACAAATTTGTAATCCACATAATTCTCCCTCTATCTTTCTGGCACCTTAACTGATTGAATATACCTCCTTTTCCCTCCAGCTCGGAGTTTGAGGAGGTAACCATCGACCCGACATGTAGTTGGCGGCCGGTGGCTATCAAATCTGACATCCACATCAAGGAGGATCCAGATGGACCACTGGCCAAGAGGTTCAAGACGATGAGTCCCAGCCAGATGATCATGCCCAATGTGATGGAGATGATAGCTCAGCTCGGTCCTGGACCGTCACCGTACCCATCACTACCTTCTCAGCAAGGAGGAAACAACAGTGAATATGGCAGCCAAGGTAGTAAACAGCTTAAACACACAATATCATGTGGATAGCAGCTCTTGCAATTTCTGCAAGAGGCTTGAAATAACTGTGAGAAAAGTTCATGTGTATTTAATGCCTTTTATTTTGTGTGTTAGGAAACAGTTACCAGGGGCATGGGAACTTCGATTTTCCTCACGGCACCCCTGGTGGTACGTCGATGAATGACTTCATGCACGGTCCTCAGCTCTCTCACCCGCCTGACATGCCCAACAGCATGATGACCCAAGACAAGCCACTCTCCCACAACATGCCTGACTCAGTGAGTTCTCCAGGTTTTGTCTTACTCTGCTCTTGCACAAACTGTGTTTCAGAGTTTCAGAGAGAGAAGAACAGGATAATAAAATAACACCAGGAAAGGAAAGTTAAAGGCATTTGGCATTTGATAAGTACTTATTATTTTATGTATTGCATTTTATGAGAATATCAAAAACTGTTACGGAGAGCAGGTTGGCTTAATTTAGCAACAAGACTGGAAGCTAACCTGGATCTGCTCAAATAAAAGTACCCACCAGCACCTCTAAAACTCAGCAATTAACATTTTATATCTTGGTTGTTTACTTTTTACTGTGGCTTTGTTGGCAGACTTAAACTGGCTGAGACCAGTAACTTCCAGAGGTCTCTATTAGCGCTGAGACAACTGAGTGCTGGTGCAGAGAGTTCAGTCTGTTCTCAATGAAACAGAAATTCTGATGGGTTCTTTTCTGACATCAATAATAATAATTAACAGTTGACAATAGAAATAATTATTAGTTACAGATCCCAGGCTGAATATTTCCCCCCTCTCTCTCTCTCACTGCAGATACCTCACTCTGCCGGCAATGACCAATCCCATGGTCCATTGCAGCAGAGCTTACATGCGTCTCCACACCCTGGGAGCCAATCAGGGCAGCAGCTACACCACAGCGGGCCTCCGCAGCCCTCGCGACAAGCTCCACCTCCTCAGCAACAGCAGCAGCAGCAACAGCAGCAACAGCAGCAGCCCGGCCCCAACAGCCATCCCCATGGCGACCTGGCCTTCAACCCATCCAGCAGTTTGGACAGCCAAGCAGGGTCGGACATGCCCGAGCCATCTTTAGACGTGAGTCCCCAACACACAGCAGATAGTTGTAAAGCCAATCTTTAGTGGCCTGTCTTCACTTGAACGCCTCACCCTTGTCCCTTCTTCTTTACAGCTCCTCCCAGAGCTCGCTAACCCAGATGAGCTGTTGTCGTACCTGGATCCCCCAGACCTTCCCAGCAATAGCAACGACGACCTTCTATCGCTCTTTGAAAATAACTAAGGCGATTCAGACACGCATAAACTTTTCTGACTGCCTGCAGTTTCCCTGAGAACCCAGGGCGGTCGCTCAGTACTTGATAAACACAAAGATGCACTCCCTTTCTCTTCTTCCTCTTGTACAGTTTTCATTCGCCAGCGCAGATTGACTGAAAGAGGTTAAAACTCAAAAGACACAGCAGGATGCTCAGCCCGTGGCGATACCTTTTGAACTGTGCAGCTATACTCAGTTGATTTTTTTTTTTTTTTTACGCCACACACAGGTGTATGTGTGCACATTAGAAACGTGTTGTAGCATTTTTTATTCATGTTTTATTTCCTTTTGAGAACAAAAAGGAATTAACTGTTTAAAAAAAAATAATAGAAAAATAACTGAAAAAATCTGCGCTATCTGGCCAGTGTGCGTTATGTCCATATTGTTATTCCAATCTGAGAGGCCACAGCTTCCTGGTGTCACAGCTCCATTCCCCAACTGGTCTGGTTAGTCGCACTGTTTTGTCCACCACACATCATTTAAAAGCACAAGAGATTTTGGCAATGCAAAAAATAAAAT
>OMNW01009776.1:47920-66080 GCA_900303245.1 Selene dorsalis | reverse complement strand
GCAATGCAAAAATAAAATAAAAAAAAAAAAATTATCTCACTTTATGAAAGAAAAAAACATCAGTTGAATCCATGTATGTCTATCCTTGACAAAAGGTTTTTTAAAAGATTTTTTGCTCTTCTGCCAACATTTAAAAAAAACTAAGAACTTTTGGGAATAATCGGCTTTCACTTTGTCTACAATTGTGATACATACATATTTTTGTCAAAAAGAGATATCCCTGCTTAAGGTTAACAGCTGGAATGGAGATTTTGGCCCCACTAAAACAAACAAAAAAACTTTATAATACACAATAAGAATAGCTTATGCTTACTTCTACATGTTGTATAGTCACCATCCTCCTGTACAGAGGAGTGATTTCAATGGAAATGAAAGGTACAATATGAGAGATTGGGGTTCCTGCGTTGATCGTGCTGCGTTTATTGCTTCCTGCTATTACGACTCCTTCCATGCCGTCTGCTCTGCATGAGCCGCAGTGTTGCTCGTGTCAGTGTTTTTGCAAAGTTGCATCTCTTTCCCTGTTAAATGATGTGCTGTTTAAGTAGTCTACAAAGTGCATGTGTGCCAAGCCCTTGTCTAGTGCTGTTCCAAGTGGTAAAAAAAAAAAAAGATAGTGTGGTTTTTATCAGTTGCTGTTTCCACAGCTCTTTTATTTGTATGTTTATGTTTTGATTTCTGTCAGATTTAGTATGATTTATTTAACACTAACACTGAAGGGATAATGCTGATATCAGCAATACATTGATTGTGTATTTGCTGGATATACTGTATTATGTTTTGTTTGTTTGTTTGTTTATTTTCAGTTCTTTTTTTTTGTTGTTGCTGCATAATTAAAATATCCATGAATCTTTTGGGAAACTGCTCAACATCACCAAAGTTGGAGGGATGAGAATGGAGATGTTTGTGTTTGCTTGGTCCTGTGTTAAAGACTGCGTGTGTGTGCATGTGTGTGTGAATGAGTGTGTGTGCGTGTGTGTTTCTATTGATGTGATGGGAGGTTATATTGATTTCAAAGATATAGGGGGGAGGACAAATACAGTTTATCCATCACTACTGTTCAAGAAGTGGTTTTTAAAGCAGTATTGGTGCAAACCTTTTTGCCACATTTGTTTTCAATTTCACTTTTTGAGAAGAGTGCTGTTCAGTATGCAAATGTATTATTTTTTAAGAAATGCTATTGTACTGTAAATATCATTGTGAATATTTTTGTATCATCTTGATAATGTTTGTCCTTTGATCATTAGTCGTCCGACGTAACCACATACGCTCCCAAACTCCCATCTGACCACTGACTTTGTTTGTAACCAGCATCCGACAGCTGTCTCGCCTCCTCTCTTTGGGGAGGCCAGTCCGAACGTCTCATAAGCTATTTTCCTGCAGGTCACTGTGCTTTCTAGTCACTTTTCCACCCAGTCTTCTCTGTCTCTCTGCCTGTCGTTTATAAAGACAGGCTTCCTCTTTTTTTTTTCTGCGGTCTCCTTCCTTGCGTCAGCTCAAGGTGATTGTGTAGCATCACTTCGATTTTCAGATGTCAAGCTCGGTTTGAAGCAATATTTCCTTTCACGCTCAGATGTATTTGATTGAAGATGATCAATGTTGTCTGCTCATGAATTTATGTTAACATTTTATCAGTGATTATATGAACAGTAATGGTTTCAAAAAGATGTGGTATCAGCTGGCTTTCAGTGTAATTAGTGAGCTATGTGAATATCATAATTGTTGGTAATTGTCAATACACAGTGGTATTTTAAAGATATATCACAACCATATTTTAAAGAAATTCATGATATTGTTTATATTTTTGTTATAGAAAAATGTGGCTTTTTTTGAAAGCACGAGACCATATACATTTTTATCCCCTTTTTGTTTTTGGTAAATTATTTTGTACTGGTTTTCTTATTAATCTGTAAGGCTAGAAATCCAATTTCTTTCAACTGTAGCATTGTGCTCATTTTACCTGGGTTTGTGTAAACATTATTTTAAACGTCATTTAAGAAATATTATTTGTTCCAATTCAGCACACTGACATGTTTCATATTTAAGTCACAAGAAAACATTGAATCAAGTATTTAAAAAAAAAAAAATCACTGCAACATTTTCATTTTCTCCTATCTGAATTCAAACTTTTGATCAAGCCCATGGAAGTCATTATCATTTAATATTTTGTTCCTGCACTCAAGTCAAGCCAATTTGTTGTATTAGGCAGCACCCCAAATCTGTAGTTGCACAATCACAATAAAGGGCCATTTTCTGGGGGAAGTTGTTTCAAAAAAAAAAAAAAAAAAAAAAAAAAAAAAAAAAAAAAAAAAAAAACAGAGACAGCTGCAGCAACAGAAAGAAATCTAAAATGCACAACAAAGATGAAACTAAAATATATCACAGGAACATTTCTCACAGTTTCTTTTCTTTTCTTTTTTTTTTTAAAGAAATTAAACTACAACTAATAAAACTAGAAGTCTATGCACTTCAGTTTCTACACTAATGGAGATTAGTGGTCATGAAGTAGGACAAATGACACACTGGAGCACACGGTTCACACACTGTGTCCTCTTCAGAGTCAAACACTGACAAAAAAGACTTGAAAAATGTGAAAAACCTCCTCTGTATGTGAGCCAGCATCATGGCAGCACTCAGTGAAGAAGGAAAGTGCTGCAGTGTGAAACAACAAACAGCCCAATATCATTTACAATCAGATTAATCTGAGCACCAGCACTGATGATGCAGCATGTTCCCTTTATGATGTCACTGTTGATTCTTGTTATACAGAGACGAAAGTTCTTTAAAGGTAGAAAGTTTGACTGGCTTAGCAATTTCATTGGCTGGAAATTATGCTTTAGTAAACAAACAAGAGTAAAAACCACACACGCTGTGCATTTGGACACACACACACACACACACACACACACACACACACACACACACACACACACACATGCACTCACTTATTTACACTCTCCTCCTCCCATTCAGTCAGTGTGAAACCACTCTAATGGGCACACTGACTGGATTCAATAGGCAACGGAGAGAGAGGAGGCGAGCAGGTCCGCACGATGAAAACCATTGTGTTCAGAAAGAATCAATCAGTGCTTTTCAGTGTAATTCCATTCCATTCACAAAGGGCCGGGAAGCAATTTCAAAATGAAAATGCCACTTGACTTCAAGTGGAGGAGAAGGAGGGAGGAGAAGGAGGGAGGACTGAACCTATTCATTTAAGGCTGCTGTGTGTTAAGGTATCTCTCTTTCAGCGTGGCGTGGTTACACACACTCCTCTTTGAACTGAGCACTGTGAGGCACCGACAGCTCTGCGTGAATGTGGGTGTGTGAGTTTATGCACTTGCAGGATATCGTCTAAGAACCAATTCCAGTTGTATACCTTTGGAACAAGGGCCATTTTTGCAAATTCACATTTCCTCTCTAGGGCTGGTTCAGACTCGTGACTTCAGAGTTAAAGGAATAATCCAAGGAAATACTGTATACTCAAGCAGGTTGACAATTTGAAGTGCTGAAAATGATTTTTATTGATCAGCTAACATGAATCTTCTCTACAATATAGACCAAATAACAAATGACTGTTTCCTGGTTTTGTGTTTATGTGGGTGAAGAAAACAGAAATGTTCTCTGGCTGAGGGTGAACTGATGGTGGTGGCTGCTGCTTGACAAGAGGTAGACCATATGGGTAACAATCGGCCCTGTGAATTCTGAGCAGCGCTACATCTTCAGGGCAGATTGAATGCTACAGTGACTCACTATTGGAAAGTGACAAGATGAATGCTCACTGGTAAGCATGTGAACTTCAGGAAGTTGATAAAACACTGGCTTTTCCAATAGACAGCTGTTAATATTAATACTAGCTAAATAGCAATAGCAAACCTTGTAGCAAAATGTATATTTTCCATCATTTGATGGGCTAATCACCCATGCACGAGGATTAATTTGGCCTGTATTCACAGCAATTTTAAATATGAATATTTGCTCTTGTTTATTGTGAGGAAAAAAAAGATGTAGAAGAGTCATAATGTGGATGACGAAGTGGGAAAATACGTCATAGAGAAGGGCAAATAAAAGTCTGTTTAAAAGGGAGAGGTGGCTCGGCAGGACAGATGCCGACGCTGTTGTGCTACATGTCTCTGATTCCAGCATGCTATCAAACATGGCATAATGAAGAGTTTTCCTAATGGCAATATGGTAAAAAGAGACTATAATGTTCCAGGAGGAGGAGGTGAAGTAAAAGGAGGAGAGAGTGGAGCTTAAAGGAAATGGAGGGTGAACCAGCTGCTGAGCAGGAACAGGAAGTAGGACTGAGGGAAACCATGTTAACAGTCAGGAGAAGCAAAGCGCCCTTACCCACAACTGAGACAGCAGCTCTTATAAATGAATGATAAATGGAGGTGCTGTTTCTCTGCAGGAGGAGCCCCTCATCCTCACTGCTTTCTCTTGATGCCAGGCCAACTGACACTAAGCAAATGGAAACCAATCCTTCCTTATAATAACTATTATCTTTGCCATCTCCCAGAGCATTTGTTTCACCAATAAGTCAGTCAGGTGGAGTGAAACTGGGTGTGCTCCAAACCCCAAAAGGCTGAGTCCAAATAGTAAAGGTAACTTTCTCTGCCAACAATTTCAAGATGTTCAGAGACTTATTTAAAGTTTGCCATCCATCATGGTCAAGTAGTTTCTATATAGTGTATATGCATATTCAAGATTTGTCTGAATGAAAATGAGGCCAATGTTGAAGGAAAGTGATCCATTGTAAAATCAGATGCTAAACCATTTCCTCAGACTCTGAAGGTTCTCTGACAAAAACACACATAAAGTACTTCAGAGCATCCACTTCCAGATCAGATGTAAGATGGTGCTGCCCCGTGGCCGTGTGCCTAAGTTTCTGCAGCTTCATTAGATATGATTGCACAGCCCTGTTGAGCATTAAGGACAATGTCTCTGTAAATACTTTACATAGTGTTCCAAACTCTTGGATCCCGCTGTACGTAGAGGGAATCACGGAGAAATGAATGCGAGTGGGATGATTTAATCAGGATATCTGCCAGACGTATTAGTGTATTATACTGTCCACTTATTTGTCAAACACCAGCACATGAAAGGTTCCTGACTACAAAAGCCATCACAGCCTTCTCATCCCACATATATTCATCTCAGTGCCAACACGCATGCCAGCCAAGCCTCTCCTACAGCTCCAAAGCAGGCACGCACGCACACACACACACACACACACACACATCTCAGTGGCGAGTGGTCCACTGTCCGGGATCAAGCCAAGGTCAGGCGTGTGATTAGCGATTAGCGCCAGAGGCTAGCACTGGCAGGCAGTTTCCCCTTAATGAAGCCATCACTGCATGGAGAGAGTGAGAGAAATACTGCCAGTCAGCCCAACTGGACCCGTCTGATTTACAGCTGTAGCAGTCCACACATCAGCTGCGCTAAGGCAATATATGGAGACGTGGCTAAAGGAGGAGTTAAACTGTCAGTGAGTGACAGGCTGATGATATAATGTCAGCTTCTAGTTCACCGGCATTCAGAAAGCGACGCACTGTGACACTTTCCCTTTATTCTCATACTGGACACCTGATACTCTGAATATCATGACGGCGAGGCAAACACCTCAGACTCACGCTCAAAATGTCACAAAAATAAAAGACTAGAAATATTATAGTCATTTTTATATGAAATCGGAATCCCACCTCCATTATCACGTAAACTGAGAGACTAAGGTTGTTTTTTCCAACAATTTTAAAGTCTAACCTACAATTTTACATCCAGTTAAAGAATTCACAGGTGTCTAAAGCTGATTCAAGATTAATCATTTAACATTTCTAGGGCAGTAAAAATAAATTACAACTGCATGGTTTTTGTATTTATCTGCTGACCATGTTAAAAGGGCTTTGAAATAATATTTATACCGGGGGTCTTCAATTAAAATTCAAAGACGTTTAGTTGCACAAAATGTCCTCAAGCAAAGGAAAATGTCTGCAGTAAGTCTGTGTCAGTGAGCTATGAAAATAAGAATCTTTAAACTTCAAATTGCCCAGTTTATACCCTCACTTCAACCTCTTTCTCATTTTTTGTTAACATTAATTCACATTTTTTACAGTGTCTACCATTTTTATGAATAACAACCTCAACACATCTTCTCATTTTAACAGCTTTAAGACGTCCTTTTCTTTTCGGTTGGGTAGCATCACATGACCTCACATAAAGGCTGCAAAAGTCGACTTTTCCAACAATGATTGAAACCTTGGTGTCTGGATCGTATCACAGTCAGGGTCCTCGTATTAGTGATGTTTGATTTATAGCCACTAAAGAAATGGTGATACTATGGTGATGGGCCTTTCGTATGAGAAGTTTTCTGTCAAGAACTGAGTGTGTTTGTACAAGTCAGTGGGAAATGGAAAGTTGTTTGTCAGTTAATGCTGGTAGATTTGAGTCAGTTATGATGAGTTAATGGAATAAACCTACAGAGAAAACTTGATTAATCATCCAACTGTGGGATGTCAACTCATGAACTCTTACTAAATCTTGTGGTATCCAGGGGGTGTGTATGGAACATTCTCATTCATGTATTAAAGCATTATGTATGAATGATTATACAGTTTTATTAGGCAGCAGACTACAGATTCTTCTCCCACAGGCACTGCCCCTATGGCTCCAGGTGCATGGTAAAGATTTGAATCAAACTGTTCATGTACACAGAACAGAACACAGCAGACACACATCATTGTGATATGAGATATACATAATTCACAAGGCAAGAGGTGCCATTGCAAATACGATTTAATATATACAGTATAATATATATGAGTAGCAGAGCAAGAGGGGGCTGAGGTGGAGGAGGTACACTGGAGAAATGGAGATGGGCTAAGATTATGAAAGGGTCTTGTGGGTTTAAGCAAAGCAAGTTGTGAAGGAATTAAACATGATTGTTGACTTTTTCAATAAACTGACAGCTGTTGTGGAGCACATTCAATTCATAACATAACACAAGACAGAAGTGGCACCAGTGTTACATTCCAAACATTACTCACATCTTTTCACTGTAGGTGTTAATTACCTGAGGGGAACTGAGAGGAAAAGAGATTCCAGTTTTCTAACAGGACCATGGCTGCGTTTAAGGACGACATTACCAAGGCATGAAACATCCTTCCTCATGGACAAATTGGACTTATTGGCCCTCAAGAGCTTGAGAATCCTCACAGCTTGAGGGAAGAAGCTTGTGCACCACTTGGGAGAGGGGGTATTGATACTTTGGCTGCATGGTGAGTAGGTTGAGAGGCCGTGGCTGGGGGAGGTGGCTCATCACAGTGGTGATGGCCTTGTTGCTGCATTGTGCCTCGTGGATTTGTTTGATGAGTCTCTTTGCTCACTGTAAGGTCTCACAGCCACAAACCTCAAGCTCCCAAACCTCATGGTTAAGATACACTCAGTGGTGCTTCTGCAGAATGTGGTGTGGGTGGAAGGACTCTCACCTTCTGTGTCATCAGTGTGTCTTTCTGGGGTTCTGACTGATAATCTCTTTTGTTTTCACTAGTTCCACCATCCTGGGTAAGTAAACCAATGACCCTAAATGAAGAGGAGGACGGGGCTGAGTACTCAGCCCTGTGGGATACCGGTACCCAGGATGTCTAGGATGCAGTTGCAGAGAAAGCCCAAGCTTCTCAGTTCCGTCATCAGGTGTTGCCAGTCAATAACAAGTGTTCCTTCTTTACTGGTGGGGAGGCAAATGTCTAATTTGAGGTAGGGCTTTGTAGACTGTGAAGGCTTTGATACCCTTGCACCACTGATGTGTGTGTGCGCGTCTACTCAGTAAAGTGACTGTTGATTGTCTGTTGTACTCAATGCTGATTCTCTGACACCATGTGACAGGTTATTTCTTGCTGCTTTAAGGGTCTGGATGCAGCGTCTTGTGTCCTTAGCAACATCTGAACTTCTGCTGTCAGCCATGGCCTCCGGTTCGCCCTTGAGGCGATGGCTTTAGTGACTGTGACATCATCAATAAACTCACTGATGTAGGCTGTCACAGTCTTTGTGTATTCCTCCAGATCAATGCAGCTCCCACAGGAAGCTGCCTCTGACCATTTTCCAATCAGAGCTTTTGAAGCAGTCCTGCAGAGCTGAGAGAGCCTTCTCTTGATTATACCTTATTTTCTTTCTGGACTGGTCTGGAAACTACTATGTATGCTGGGCAATGTGGCCTGAATGTCTAATGAATAGACTGTGTATCTATATTTGGTCCCATGTAAACGAGGTTGAGTGTAATATCATCTATTTGACACACTGGTGCAATTTTGGCAAAACAATCTGTAAAGCTCTTCACAGCCTCTTTTGTTTCAACATCAGGAGGTGGGTAGACCTCTGCAATCACAACAGCGGTGAACTCCCTCACTGGATGGTATGGCCAGCACTTCAGGATATTAAACTCCTCTCGTAGATACAATTTTTGGACACAACCACAGCAAACTGGCACCACAGGTGTTACCAGTGCCTGAGCTGTAGCATCAGAGCTCTCAAAGTATAACAGGGTTCGATTCTGCAGCTCATACACTGCTACTAGAGTGAGGTAGTCTGTACTTGGTAGATAGGATGCTGCTAGGTGCATACGCCACTTTATGGTAACCATGGTGAAGTCACCGTGGGGTCACATCTTTGGTATTGTTTGAGAATATATGTGGTATTTCAATATAAACTCTGATTTGTATATTTTAAAACCATAATTTATTTCTTTAAAGCACAATAAAGATGTGTGTATTTGTAAAATATTGGTCCCTCTTAATCAGTAATGTTTTCAGAAATCAGATATGACGTAGAGATTTTCTAGAGAGTGCACTCCTGGTGCATGAAGCTGTTCCAAGCAAAAAGAAAGTGAACAAAATCCTCTGAAATCGTGAGAGAGTGTTTCTGCCTCCACTACCTTCACTATGAGTGCCTTTGTATTTGTTTTTGTCATTTATTACCTCTTACTAGTGTGTGTCCTGACAGTATCTGGTACCAAGAGCTTTTTGCCTTCACTGCTCAGCAGCAGCTCTGAGTCTATTTTAATTATGGGTCAGTCCGGGTCTTATATTAATGGGTCGAGTCAGGTCTGGCATTGATTTACAGGTAATTGCAGGTACCAGATTGGTTCAGGTTGATCTTTGCTGGTACATTATTTCTTCGCGGCACATAGAAAGGATTATTTTGTGCTGATTATATGGATGTGGTTCTGTGCCTGGGAGCAAATATTTATAAACACGATTGGAAATGGCAAAAGGGAAAACTTGCAGTACCTCGCTCAAGGTTTGAAAGCTTTATTAAAAAAAAAGGAAGCTGCTCTGACAGATCTGATGGAGCAAAAACTTTCCCATCTGATGTTTACATAAAAACACATTATTGACTCTTAGATCCTACCCATTCATATCCTGTGTATCTGTTAAATTTCATGAAACCCATATCTCTCTGGAAACAAAACACAGAAATAATCCCTGCTGACTCTCGTACTCATGTGGATCTTACTGTGATATTTTGATGGAATGCATTTCGATGTACACGCCAGTCAGAGTAAGTAGAAAGAGACATCTAAATACAGGCCTAACTGAAATGTGGTGTTTTTTTCAGATGTGCATCTCTGCCAATAAAACCACAAAATACCCCAATGTCTTAATTTATGATCAAAGGTGGTCTGAGCTGGTTCAGACTGTGGTGCCACAGTGAGCACCAAAGCACTGCACTGCTCCTCCCACGCTGGCACCTGAACTTGTGAAAACTGGAAACTGAAACCGAAATCACATGGAAACTGGCTTTGCTACACTGCTGGTGAGCTCCTGGCTAGTCCATCTCTCCATGTCATATTACGGATATTTACATGACGGCTTCTAATAAAAATCAATGCAATGTTAAATTTTTTTTATTTTTTTTTTAAAGGAAAAATTAGAAATTTGACATTTACTTTCTGGACCTGGAGAACATCAGTACACCATGTGTTCTCTATGATGGCTCTCCTGCCATCAGTGTACTAGTTTGTGGTTCTCTGGTTTACTGCTTTGTTTCCTGAGAAGGGGACCAGGAGGCGAAAGACGCTCTTACAATTCTCTGTAATAAAAAAAAAAACATCACAGTGATAGTGGCAATCACCACACTGACTACATGCACACACTACACAGATGCACACATAACACGGAGCTGATACTTCAGATGTGGAAAAATGGTTTCATAACCATGGGGGTGAATATATCTATTGAAATGGAAACCAGTGAGATAATGAATAAAAGTAGATCATGTAGGCGCAGGCAGCACTGGCTTACACAGCCAGCAGGGAGACAAAAAGACTGGACAAAAGATGGCTTAAATCACACACGCATACACACACACACACACACCCGAGGGTGTGAGAGTGAGAGAAAGGCCAGGGCCGAGTTGGAGGAATTAATTGAGGTAGTTTGTTTCATAGCGGGGCGTCTATTAAATGCCATGTCACCACTGGGCCATGGGGAGTAACACCGTAGCACTGGGAGGGAAGGGGGGGGTTGTAGTGAAGTTCGATGCCAGTGCGAGCCATTTCTCTAAAATCAGCACTCACATCTCACCCCATTCATCTCCTTCTCCATCTCTCTCTCTCTCTCTCTCTCTCTCTATTGCTCTCTCTCGTTTCTTATCCATCTCTCCTCTGGCCCTCAGTGCCCAACAGTATCTCTACCATTCTTCTCTGCCGGGACACTACCTCCAGGTTGTCTGCTTTTCTTCTTTCTTCCCTCTCTTTGTTTCTTTGTCTTCCTTACAATGTGTCTTCACCTCCATCTTTCCCACAATGCTTTACCATGTTGTAAAAATCTTGTATTGGTGTCTATACTGTTCACTTGCTCTCCCATGATGCAATATTTCCATTACAGATCCTTGACTTCAACACCATTAAACCTGCCACTCTAGAATTCCCTTGCTTCTTTCATCCAGTCACACATCCTGCCCAATATCTACTCTGTCTAATAGAAATAACACATACAGAAAAGTCTAAAGCTTTATCTGCTGTATGGATGTATGTAAAAATACCAAATCAGTACAGAAGTGATGTTTATAATGTTGACTTGTTGGATGAGTTGGAGGGAAGAGGGGAGAAATCTGGACAGATGCCCATCACTGTCTGGAGACTTATCCAAAATCCCACTCTTTCTCCCTCTCTGGCTGGAGATGTTGACTGGGAAGCACTCTGCCCAATAAAATTAATTTTCTGCAAGACATGCCAAAGGTGATGCCTGAGAAAATGGAGGTTACACAGAGGGAGATGGAGGGATTGTGGTGAGAGGGGGACGGGTATGAGTGGTGTGGAGTGGTGGTGGTGGTGGTGGGGTTAATAATGGAGAATGGGAGAGAGGGTGTGAGGACAACTTAGAGCTGAATGTGACAGACTGGAAATGAAGAAAGAGAGAAAGACAGAGAGAGACAGATAGTTAATGAGATGAAGGGAAGAAGACAGAGAGAGAGGAAAATAATAAAATAGAGGGCTACCAAATTTGGGCATGTTCACTCAGCAAGCAGTTTATTAGAAACTCAAGTTCTGAGGTTCGCTAACCTCATTGTCATATTGATGGAAACAGTATCATCCTGTTGGAATAGGCCAATAGAAGATGGTAAACTGTAGCTATGAAGGGATGAATATGGCCAGTAACAATAATCAGATAGACTGTGGTGTTCATTAACTGATACTAGGGGCCCAAAGTGAGTCAAGTAAACGCTCCTCACACTGTTACACCACCGACCGCAGCTGGACTGTTGGCTTGACACGTGGATTCTGACCCTACTATTTGCTGCCTCAGCACAAATCCTGACCTATCAGATTAGGCTGCTGTTTTCCAGGCCTGTGTTGGTGAGTGTGTGTCATTGTAGCCTCATGATGAAAGGAAGTGAAACCTGACGTGCTCTTCTGCTATTGCACCTCAAGGTAGGATGTTCTGTCAACTCTTTTCTGTTGTGGACCAAGGTTATCTGAGTGACCATAATGTCTCTCTCAGCTCCATCTAGTCTGTCCATTCTGCTCTAACCTTTAATCAACAAGCTGCACCCTGGCTGTTTGTGAAGCCTGCATTCCTTCTCTTTTATTCATCCATTTGTTTGTTTTATAATTTCATTTGTAAAGGACCATTAACAATAAAACTCAGTCTCTGCGGTTACAGAGCTGAGTAACTTTTCAATTTGGCTTTAAAGCTGATAGAAGTGCAGGTCTTTATGTTGTCTGATAGGATGTTCCACTTGTGACTTTAACTGTGGTATAAAAACATAAAACTGCTTCTAGTGGTGGAAAAAAAAAACTTGAACATAACACAACATGGATATGTGTGGAAGTAAACCACTATTTTACATTACCTGTATTTGGAGGTTATCGCTACAGGACAGGTTTGGGTTTAAGGTTGTGTAGAAACCAAATGTTCCGAATGTTCCTATGTATGTGTGTGTATAAGCATAATGTGTGTGTTGGTCTATAGTGAATCAAGATGAAAATACCAGCAGCAGCTCATCAAAATTTTATACTCAACAACAACTCAGGCAAGGAAAACCTGCCAGGAAATCAGTGTTACTCACAGCTTTGAGTGTGTGATGGTGTGTGTGTACTGTATATATGTGTGTTGAGTGCTAGACAAGAAAACAGTTTTGCTAAATAGATGAATTTTACAAAAACAGGTTTTTCTTCGATATTTTGTGCTCTCTAGTGATGACAGAATAGGAAGTTAAAATAAACAGCTGAGGTAAAATTAGAAAGATAAAGATGATGTTAGAGCTCAGTAGTTTACAGTAATGTGATAAATGAATCATATCGTTGCAGCTACTAATTAAAAGCTACACCTTCACTTGTGTTATAATCAAATCTACATATTAAAAGGAAACTAAGAATGTATGTCTGTGTGTGATGGAGTGCCAAGCTGAGCAACCTGTGATGTTATTGTATGCTACAATTAAACTCGAGGGTATAGGAGGTGTGCATCGGCTTTGAATGGGGATCTTTATGATGTACGTCCAAATTCAGGAAAGAGATGTGTTCAGATGAATTGGATGTCCACCGCATACAGTATTTAGATTGAGAATAATAGTAGCTATGAAACAAGTGTCATTTAAAAGTGCTGAATTGAAGAGCTTTAGACTGCACTGAAATGTCTTCACAAACTCAAACTCCTCTCTAGACGAACTGTCAGCTGTTTTTTTCCCCAATAATTTGAAATCCTGGCTGCACCAGCTGATCGAATGACGTATCGACGTTTTGAACCCAAAGTTTATATCTGTTTTGTTTCAGACTGTTGATGAGCCGAGATGATTAGTTGTTCAATTGATTTGTCAACAGAAAGAAAATGGGTTCTTTAGGAGAGCAATCAAGGCCGAGGAGTCTACTCCCAGATGAAAGCAGGTGACTTGATGACTGGAAACGAACGAAACGAGGAGGAAATTCAAGCCTCCAGCCTCTGGTCCCCATCCACAGACAGCTCTGTTGTGGTAGGATGCATATACAACCTCAATGCAAGAGCGTGTAAATGCGTGTGTGCTGGAGGTCAAGGCAGGGCAGTGGTAGCCGGTGCAGGGCAGCCCAGCAGCACCAAGATGCGAGATGAGGTAAATAAAAGCTTGGTGAATAATATATGCTGCAGGTGCTGCTGGCTTCCTCCTGGTGCTGCTGTCTAACTGAAGTGTGCACACAAACCTAGAAACACTGTACATGTTGCACGTACACATGTTACTGCAGCCATAACTCATGCACTTCCACAGCCCTGTCCGCCCTTTTCCTGCTGCACACTTTGGTCATTTTATTGAAAGAAAAAATAACGACTTCTAAAATGATGCATGTGTATGTGTGTGTCCATATTGCCCATATGCAGCGATGGCTGTACCAGGCCAGTCCATGTAATTGATTTGGACATGTTGAGGAGAGACTATTAAAGTAAATTGAGGTGTGAAAAAACGGAATAGAAGGGAGGCATCTGTTCATCTCTAAACTACACAGCAATTCCACAATTACAGACTGCCCCGCCCCCCTTATCAGGACCACGACACCCACCCAGCCCTGTGCAGGCCGGAGCTTCAGCTCAAAATCTTATTTAACTAAGCGCATAAATAATTGTGGGTTAAGTCACTCATTTTCTCAACTTCACCACCAGTCCTGCCTCATCAAGGCCTCCACCTGAATGATCTGACCAGGTTAAAGGTGTGCTGCTCACACACAAAGATAAAAGTGGAGACACTCTCTTGTCTCTCACAAGGCTGAAGTTTGTACCACTGCACCAGCATAGGTCACTCATGGGGTCTTCTTTAGTCCTGCTGTGTACTGATTCTCAAATTCAACTTGTGGATGTTTGTTTAAGTTTAATCATGTTGCATGATGGAAATTATGTCAAATTTTACATTTCTAAATTAATATAAATCAAACAAAGAATACTATTAACTGTTCCTTTCTGTGCAATCATTGTGTCTTTTCTATTAAGGGGAAACACATTAGGACAGTTTAATCTTTTGTTTTTGATTTTTCATTTTCACATGTTTTTTTTTTCCATGTCGGCTTTAAATACAATCACAACACAGAGTGTATTTCAGTGTTACCCAGCAGGGGGCAAAGAGAAGCATCCACTCTCTGCCTGTAACTGTTTTTAAAAATCTCATTCAATATGAAAAACAACCTCTGAGCTGCAATATACATGATGATAAGTTTTCATGATTTGGATCTTGTTCTCTACTGGTTTTCTTCTCCAGGAATGAATCAATTCAGTGACAGTGATGGCCTCCATGTGTGCAATGTTCCTGTCATCCAGACCATTCTCCAGCACTGATACACATAGATGTGGCTTTGTCAACTTCTTCATGCGATGGTGTTCGTGAAAATTGGGTCTTAGTGTTAAGAAACTGTGAGCTAATAACCTGTGTACCTTAACAGCATATACACATGAAGCTTTCTGACATTAATACCAAGTTTAATGTAAAGCCCACAACATTTGATCTGTTCATTTTATTCAGTAAATGTGATCTTGCTCTTTCACGCTTAATAAGGATCCACAATGACAAAAAAAGGAGCATCATACACAAGATAAAGATTTTTTTGGGTTTATTCTAAGAGCGCTCTATACTCTAAAACATTAATGTTGATACTTGAACAGGACTAAATTCAATAAATCTGATTTCAGTTCAATTTCAGCCACTAGATATTAGATACTGATGACTAACTAACGCTGCCCTTCACGTCTCCTCTCCTCTCTCCTCTCTCCTCTCTCCTCTCTTTCTGTCTGACTCTTTGACTCCATCGGGGCATAACTCCTGACCCCTTCATAGTGGGAATGATATACATCCCGAGCACTGGTCAGGGCATCTATTATGAATAAGACACACACAGTGCTGCTAGCAGTGATAATGGATGGACTGGACCCAGGGCTAGACACACACACACACACACACACACACACAAATAGCCGCACTAAGTCATATTTGGGGCTATAGCATAGCTGACAGCTCCTGCCCATTCAGCAGGGCCTGTCCGATTTGTTTCTCGCTAACGGAGGGAAAATGTGAGAGGAGGGGAAAGAGGAAGAGAGATAAGAATGAGTGAGGGAAAGGGTGGAACCTTTTTAGTCAGATTCTTTTTACTTAACCAGTTTTCGCTGTAAGTATTGTATTCACACTGCTCCATACTGACATATTTATCCGATTTCCCTGAGAGTGATGAAAACACTCGTATCATTACTACAACTACCACCAGCACAAACGCTGATGCTGCTGGTACAGGAATTATAAATGACACAAAGTGTCGTATTACTCTGTAGAAGGAATTCACTGTGACTCAAACCAGTGGTTAATAACTCCCTCTGATCCAGAGTTTCACCTTGTTAACATCCATATGATGTTTATTACACAATGCAAGACATGAGGGGTGAAATGATCAGTCAGCGCCATGACTGAGCAATTCCTCCTTGAACAACAGCGACCCAGTGACAGTCTTATAGAAATGAGATTAATGGTTTCCTACGTCACAAACCTAAGGAACCAATCATGATGACTTGTGGGGACAGTGGGTGGGGCTAAATAAAACTGTAACATCAGTATAGAGAGAGGGAGTATTAATTAGCACAACTACAAACACTGTGTCAGCCTGTTAGAAGCTGACAAACAACATAAACAAATAAAAGATGCTGATTACACTAACTGTCCTGTTAGATGAGAGCAGATGAGCTTCAGTCCCAGTTTTACTATTACACTTTTTATGTATCAAAACCATGTTAAACTAAGCATAGCTAAACATGTCTGCAGAGGAACTTTTATGGGTCAGTGGTTCTGCCATGACAAAAAGACAGAGGCTCCATCTGTGAGTTTGCATGTGTGGCTGCACCTGAAGACGTTTCACCAAAACAGACATCCCTCACTTGCCAAGAGCAGAACTGAAAAAATATGTATGATTCAGAACACACAAAGTACAATAAGGAGGTGTGTGTGTGTGTGTATGTGTGAGTGTGTGACAGTTCCCATCACTCAGCCACAGTTTAGACAGCTGGAAAAGGAGTCATAAATCAATTTTGTGCCGATTATGACACAATATGGGGATGCATACTCTCACACACACTCAAATAGCCGCGTAATGTCATGTTCTGTTGGTTTAATCGATCATTACGGTGAGAGAGGAGGGAGAGAAAAGGAGAGAGAAGTGTGTGGAGGTTGATCCAATGGGAGGAAAAAAGTACAGGTGTAAAGATGAACGTAGGTTGACAAGAAGACCTCCTCATTCATTTTCATTCCTTCAATGATCCATCCATCCAAACTCATAATGTCCCCATATGATCTATTTCCCATGAAGACAATAGGCTTGATTTAATCACTGAGTGCCTTGTCCCCTCTCAGCCATTGTGACCTTTGACCCCGCCTGTGCCACCCCCACTCCCCTTCCCATGACCTTGGTGAGGTCGTGACCTCTGACTCAGGACTGAAAGGGAGGGCATGGGCGTGTCGGTGCAGCAGGGCCACAGTTGAATTGGGGTTGTCCATGAATAGAGATCAAATCAACATTAGGAGCACCCAGGGGACCGATTTTATTGACGAACACTTCCTTTGCACAGTGGTGACGGTAAACGGGGGAGGGGTGGTGTGGAGGTTAGGGGGTCAAGGTTCCAGTCCACTCCATCAGAAGTGTGTGTTTCAGACCCTGGATTAGGATTGTGACCCATGATTTCCATATTTGTCCTAAAACAACAAACAACAATCATACAATTATGATGCTCTGTGTTTCTATTGCGTGCTGCTGTGTGAATAAAGGTGGGTTCTGTCCTCTTAACAACAGTCCCACAGTCTGTCTGTGGGTTGGAACTGGCTCCTGGTGGCTTTATACAGACACTCTATTGCCTCTTTTTTTTCTTTTGAGCGTTTCATTTCAAATTCACATTCTTTTCAAGAACACATTGTTAATTGTGCAGGTTAACTGAAATGTGCAAGTGAGTCCCTATTGGAAGCACACATGATGTCTGAGGTTAGCTGGCTCTCATGCTAGCTTGACTCTTGCCATGTACCACTTGTAAATCAAATACCTCGTTTTAAAATTGAGTTTCCTTTGACTTTCCTATATATCTTACTGAATCTTGATGTTGTGTGTTTTTGTATAATAAGGTTTCAAGAACAACATGTTTCAGTTATGTGTTGTTCACTCCTTGCATGAAATGAACATATTTCACACACTTGATTTTCTTTGGCAACTGCAAAGCTACATTCTGTCCTCTCTCTCTGGGCTTTAAATCTTTACCCTGCACAATATAAACATCAAAAAGAAGACATTCAGTCTGCGTCCAAAAAACACCCAGCCATCATACTTCATAAAGCTGACAGTGTTTCTGCAGATGGAAATCCACAGTGCTGTCACCGGGGGCTGTTGTGGCACAGCGTAGCGCAGGTTATGATTCATGCTATGGTCCCATATGTTGATATGCATCTAATAACACATGACAAGTTTCATATGGAGAAGTGTAACACACAACATGAGAGAGATTCTGCAAAGCTTATACACAACACACACACACACACACACACGCACACACACACACACACACACACACACACACACACACACACACACACACTTCTTTCTGTTTGTCTCTGGAGGAGCGAGCGAGCTTCAATAGAGTTATATAACAGAGAGAGAGAGAGAGAGAGAGGGGGCGAGAGAGGTAGACTG